>SEMN01000866.1:0-57626 GCA_005408345.1 Macquaria australasica | reverse complement strand
GGATAAAATGGAGGCGGAGAGAGCGGAGGGAGAACGCGGCGGCGGCAAGGTAGACGTGAAGAAACAAGAGCCTCTCGAGAGGAAACCAAACGCTTCCCAGCCGAAAGCTCCTGCAGCAGAGGAGAAAAGTGACCGAGCGAGCGTGTCGGCAGTCAGGAGAGAGAAGATGGCCGTGGGCGGGAAGAAGAAATGACATCATGGCACAGAGACCTCTGATTGGCTGGAGTGTTAAAGGAAGCATGGAAGAGGGGAGTGTCTTCCCCCGTCACAGTGAAAAACAATGTGTGTCTCTTTTCCACGACTGAGCAGGTGAATCTTTATCTCACAGCGTAAGGAGACAGAACGTTTCCTAACTGCTTAACATCACAGCAGAAGTTTTTCTCACTTTAATCGCGTTAAATATTTGCTATTAAGTAAATATTCTGAATAAAATAATGTCTAAATAATAAAGATCAGTGCTGGTAAAGAACAGGGTGGCAATTTACATCTTAAAAAGTAAAAACTGGCTGCACACACTGCCTTTGTTTTTCCATTATTTACAGAAAGAAACACACACCATCCTTTTGCTAACTGTGAACTTAGCTGGTGTAACCACCTGATGACATTAGCTGATGTCCTCAGTCTGGTGATTGTTATTCCCACCATGGTGTTCAGATATTCTGCTGGTGCAGTGACTGAAGGGTGCTTTTTCTACATTTTCTAGTTTTGGATGGTAAAAAGGGACAAAAGAGTGTGATAAACATTAATGTTCTTTTCAAACAGCCTCTTCCTACCGTTGGTCTGTTGGAAGCGCCTTGCTTCAGTTTGCATGTTGGGTTGATATAGCTGTACAAAGTGTTAGCTTTTAGTTCTGAGTTTTATTTTGGAGCAGAAGGGAGTCGACCCCCGTTGTCTTATCTCAAGATGCCAGTGTTTGTTCTCTGTGCTGTTGGGGAATCGAATGTGAGAGAATAAAATCTGCCATCATGGTGTCAGCATTTACTTTGAAGGGATGGAAGAAAAAAAAAAGAAGCTAAAATTAAAATATTGATTCGTACTGGAAACCCGGTTTGTTCTGCTCATGTGCAAAAATGCACATTTTGTTTTCTTAAATGCAGAAATGCGTTAAGGAACGCTTCAACTGAAGTCACACTTTATGTTGATAAGTGGAACATGTCTTGATAGTATTTATTATAATAAGGAAATATGTAATCTTCTTTTTCATTAGAGCCATATATTTGACATTATTTACAAAAACAAGAAAAACGTGTTTATTTAGTCAGAAAAAAATAGAATATATTCTATTTCATAACTAGTAAAACCAAAGATAACACTTTTTTTTTTTCCTGTTTTGGTAAAGAGTCTAATATATGAAGTTAATTCTATAGTTCATTAACAAAATAAAAGCTGGTGTAACACTTGCACTGCTTGAATAAAGTAATTGTTAAATTCATTCAATTCTGAAAAATTAGATATATCATAAATAATGTATATTTATTATGATACATTTTAACTAAGATACTTTGGGGTTTTTTAAAGATTTTGGTAGTATTGTAAAAGTCACACTAAACATATTTGATAAATATGTATTACTAAAGATACGTTCCACTCATCAACATGAAGTGTGACTTTAATTGAAGCATTCCTGAATACATTTCTGCATTTAAGAAAAAAAAAAAAGCAGGAAGCAGCCGCTTTTTCGCACATGTGCAGAACAAACCGGGGCAGTGACGAGTGTACGTGTTTGGACTTTACTGTATTCAAATAGGTAACCGTGTGTTCGACTCGTAGTTTGTTATTTAAACCTCATCGGCGTTGAAAGGGATGAAGGAACTCACTGAAGGGTTCAATTTAAGAACCCACTTACAGATGGAGCTTTACTTGAGATGTACTGTACCTTTTTGTTGCACTGTGTTTTTATGAGATTGTCTTTAACTCAGATTTTTGTCAGATGTGATCGTTCCTTGTGCACATGAATGTTTGGTACCTCCTCCTCTGTTCGGACCCCTCTCTGATCTTTGCCTGTTGATGGTTTTTCTAGGAGTTTTATTAAGTAACTAAGTGTCAGTCATGTAGTGTGTCATGTAGGGAGAAGAGCTGGGTTGAAGGTAAAACCTGTAATAACTGATATGTACAGTCTATGTGTTGGATATTTCACTTTAAACTTTCTCTAAGAAAAGTGCAAACAAAATCAGTTTGCTTGATAGCAGCAGTTTTTCATCGTCAGTGTATCTTTTGCTTTATTTTATCGCTGTTTAGTACATTGCACCAACTCTAAAATAATTCTGCTTTTCCTTCAAAATGTGAGAAAATCTTTGATAAATAAATAAATAAATTGAGTTCAAATTGAGATACGTTTGTCTTCCTTCTGGTGTGATTGAAATATCGAGGTGGCCCAGTGTGTAGAGAGACTGCCCCGTAACCAAAAGGCGCTGCAGCCCTACATGCAGCGAGTACCCTTTATAAAGTGCAGTTATAGAAGTGGTTAAAGGCGTACAGAGAGTGAGTAATGAGCATCACATCCTCCTTCCTCTATTCAGTCCTATCTGCCTCCACCACTACTTCCTCCTCTGTGACTCCTGACCTCCTCACTGCTGGTTGTGTGGGGTTTGTGTTCTCCCTAAAATGAGAAATATAAACATTTGGACACTGTTACACTCAACTGTAAACCAACATCAGTTATGATTTCATTTTCCTTCTCATGCTGTTTTATGTCTTTCTTGTTTTCTTGATAAAAACCCTGTTATTAGACTCAGTAAGGGTGAAACAGAGTTGTGTGTCAGTTCTTTACTTCAGTGAGTGAAGTTTGGATACGTGGCTTTTAAAAAGCTAAAAAGCTTATTTTAGGTGGAGCTCCAGTATAGAGACAGAGCGCATTTAAGTCCCGCCCACAGCAGAGGGGATAACAATCCATCGCTCTCCATTGACTTTGTATTGTGTGAAGGAGCCTCTGCTTGTCTGCTATCAAACAACAGAAACATGGCTAAAAGCTGCTGTGTGGTGGGATGCACCACCAACAGAGTAAAGAACCCAGAACGAAGTTTTTATAAGCTGCCGAACCCAAAAACTGAACCTTTAAGACAAAAGTGGATCCAGACGTGAGGCATCAGCAGGAAGAAAGGGAACTCTGTGGGATCCTGACACTCAGTGTGTCGACGTGTGCAGCAGCATTTAGTCACTGCTCAGTCAGATATCCAGAAGTCAGTTTTAGGTTAACTGTACTGCAGTAAGTTAAGCTAACGCATTCTGACAGTATGAAACTTGTGTAACTACAGTAGCTTAGCTTGAGAAGGGACACTGAGACAGACCCACAGTACTGAGTTTGTCCTCTCTGGGAGACAGAGGCTGCTAAAATAATCCTCTGACAGGCTGAAATCTGAGGTTTTTAGCTGCTACAGGTGTTTTGTTAGCGTTTCAGCCCGTGGTTGCATATTGTTGTCCCCTCCAGTGGGCGTGGTTTTCAGAGTATGACGCGATGCACTCTGTCTCTATAGGAAAAAGAAACGTTTCAAAGTTATCATGTTGAGTCCGTTTCAAAGCCTAAACATTACACCAGCACGTTGGCACCAATATTCATCATTTTCAAGCAATACTGATGCACAGGTGTCTGAAATGTGACAGGTGTGCATGCACCATTGTGTCTGATTTTTGCACTTGAACCTCTAACCACCGAACAGGGCTGAAGGCAGCAGAGAGAGGACATGTGGGAGAGTCACCTGAGGAGAAAACAGGTGAGCACACACACACACTCCTCTGTTGTCTCCCAGACAAACGAGCTGACACTGACCTGATACCTGAGAAAACCCACCCAGTAGGTGTTTCATCTCGTTCCCACCTGTGAATTCAGACGGGAGGGCGTGTCTGCCTCACCTGACCTCCGCTGAGCGTAACTCTGATCCCAGCTCTGCGTCAGACAAGAACAAAAGCTGTGTTACACCAACAAAAGCCTAAATCGCAGACAAACATCAGCTCCACCCTGCTTCACTTTCACACCAGGAGCTGCCCAGTACGAGCAGCCAGTCAGCGAGATGCTCTGCTGTGAGAGAGCCTCCTGTCGCTCAGTGTGGAGTCCTGCAGGAACGAGTCCTAAAACCCTGAACCGAGTTAGCATGTTAGCTCTTCCTGTTCCCTCGTCTGGAAGTCAGTGGATTTCTTCAGTGGGTTTTTGGCTGAAATAAGGTCTGTGGTTAACACAAGCGTTTTGTTCAAACATCATCAAAGTGGAGTTCATTTGTGAAGATTATCTTGCTGAATCATAAACATTTGTTTATCACAGAGTTTATTTTCTGCAATAATCCAAAATCCAATGGAAAAATGTCATTGCCTTTTTGTGGAGGGAACCAGGGAGTGAAGCTAACTTCCCAGAACTAATAGTTTATCAAGCAAAAGTGGCAAACATTCATTCTGTTCCACCTTGAAAACTCTGGGAAATTATGATATTTCAAGACATTTTGTAGACAACAAAGTTAATCAATGAATACAAAAACAGTTGAGAGATCAATTGATATAAATACAATAATCATTAGTTGCAGCCTGCTTACTGAGACTGGAGGACGCTGCTGTGATTTAAATCTATTAGAGTTATAACATTTAATGTGAAGTTATGTCAGACTTATATCTTGTCTGCATGGTGTCCTCCATCTTCCATGTGTTAATAACCAAAGAAACCAGCGAGCTTTTGGCTCAAACAACCAATCAGCAAGCTGCAGAGCCACAGGGGGAGGAGCCAACAGAGGCCGCATCATCCGAAACACCAACCGAGGAGGCTGCATCAGGTGTGTGTGTGTGTGTGTGTATTACAAGACAGGTTATTTTATGCTTTTCATAAATTAAGTAATAAAACTCAACAAATGCTGATCAAATATTCTAAAACTTAATGAGAAAATCTGGTTACTAAGAATTCCTAATGAACCAGAATTGATTAATCGATGTCCCTCCTTCTCTTTTAGCATTTTAATATCAGTAAATCAATGGGTTCGTACAAAGTCTTTAAAGTTTAAAATGCTTAATTTTAATCGTTTTCTAGATTAGAAATATGTTTGAATTCGAATATAGTCCTTGGAAAATGCTTGATTTTCAAACATAATCTGGTGTTTCATCATTGACACAATCACTCATGTAAACTAAAAACCTTTTAATATTTAAAATGAAACAATCCTGTCGTCATATTTGATTTATAGTATAAATTAAAGGCTTCTTAAGTCTGGAAATGTTTGGTTTAGGTACCTTGAAAGTGCTTGAAAAGTGCTTGAATTTTACTCTTAAAAAGCTGTTCGAACCCTGAAATCATTACCATATTAATTTGAAACATCACACAAAGCTCCACTCTGATGTCTACACAGACAGACTGCTTTATGGTACAAAAAAATAAGTGAATTCATCTGGATTATTAATAATAAAAATCTGTTAACTCGTTCTGAAATGTTCATTCTTTGCTGGTTTCTTGAATTCAAACTGTCAGTTTTATTCTTCAGTTTCAGAGAGCGGCCCCTCACCTGTCCGCGACGCTGAAGGTATGTCGTTTCTAGCCAATCCATGAAGCTCTCTCTTTGTCTCTGTGTTCATAGTCAACACACATAACCAATCACAGGGCAGCTCTGTGTAACTGATTAAGTATAAGAGCAGCAGCTGGACTGGGTTTTGTATTTAGATGCTGCTGTCGTGTTTGAATGCACTTTTTTTTCCTCCTTGTCGTGCTTCAGATTATTTGCTGGTTCACTATGTGGCCAAAACTGTGTGGACACCCCTGTCTACATAGTTCGTTGTACTTTTGGTTTGGGTCTGTCCTCCTGGTTTGGTCTTGGCCCCACAGTTTAAATTGGGAGGAAGGGAAATCTTCATGCTACAGCACACAGTGGTGATTTAGATATTTAGACAGCAGTTTCTTCTGTGCTCCATAAAGAAATGGTTTTCCCAGTTTGGAGTGGAAGAACTGGACCGGCCTGCACAGAGCTCAGACCTCAACCCCATCCAGCACCTTTGGGATGAACTGGACCGCCGACTGTTAGCCAGACCTGATCACCAACATCAGTGTTGACCCACAGACTGTATATAAAGATGGCCGACGCGTCTCCACTTCCTCCCACTGTACAAAAATGAGGAAGCCAAATATCCCGGATACAGGAGCTGCCATCTTGCGCTGGTGGCGTCATTTGGAGCCAGAGTCTGTGCAGTATTGAGTTCCCGCCCATACACCCGCCTGAACCAATCACAGCACACCACAAGCTCACCCCCTTTTTATAGCATCAATAACTAATTAAAACCAAACTGATCAGAAAAACGAACACTTGAACAAACATCAGCGTGATAAGAACCTGAAATAACAGAAACCATCTTTGGGAACATTTTATTGGACGTGTACTTTGACTTTTCAGTTTGGCCCATGTCCCATCTGCAACATGGAGGGGGCGGGGCTTATGACCTACACTGCAGCCAGCCACCAGGGGGCGATCCAGATGTTTTGGCTTCACTTTGGGGAGCTGTCATGGCATCCATCTTTATATACAGCCTATGGTTGGACCTCACTGATGCTCTAGAGTCTGAATGGGAGCAAATCCCTGCAGCTGGTTCAACATCTGCTGGAAAGACTGAAAGCAGACGAGTGGAGACTGTTAGAACAATCACATGTTCAGCTATCACACAAGGCTGGAATATTCCTGTGTCCACATACTTTTGGCCATATTGTGCATGTAGCACACACTTTTTAACAGTATCAATGCCTGTGATGTAACCCGCTGTCTGTCCTCACTGTGACCAACCTCTGTGGTCAGCTGACATGTTGATGTCGTTATCTGTGTCTGGTCCAGTCTCTAGATCTCAGGATGTGGAGTCTGAAATCCAAGGTTGGTCCTGCAGTCGCTCTGGCTCTTAGCGGCTGCTGCGCCTCGTGTCTGGATGTGAAGCTGTCTGCATGTTGTCTGCATGTACATTTCAGTCTCGTCTCTGTCTTGTGATGGAGTCACGGCTTCACATTTCTCTCTCCGTTTGTTTCATGGTCACAGTAAAAACAGTCTGCTCACATTCATCCTGTTTATCTGCTGCAGGACTAATTATCAGTGTCTCACCTGTCTGATTACATTACTGTGTGTGTGTGTGTGTGTGTGTTATTAACCTGTGTGTTTTGGTATCTCCAGCTGCCGTCCCTCTGCCTCCATTGGTGGAAGATGACTTTGTGCCAGGTTGGTTAAACAGTGTTTTCCCACAGTACATTTACTCAAGTACTGTACTTGATTACAGTTTTGAGGCACTCTGTACTTTCATTCCACTACATTTATGTGACATTAGTTACTTTGCAGGTTCAGATTATTAATACAAAATATAAATCAACTAATGACTTATTATGATGTCTTATTATGGATAAAGCTCCTCTGCAGTAAATAAAGTAGTTGAAATGAGCTCAACTGTTACCAGCTGTCTATCAGTAATTATAATATATATTATTCTGCATAATTAGTACTTTAACTTTTGGTACATTAAGTGTATTTTGATGCTAATACTTCTGTACTTTTACTTAAGTAAAAAAGATCAGAGTACTTCATCAGCCAGCGCTGCATGCTAAATTCACATGAATAAAAGATGTTTCAATTCTCCAATACTTCAATTTTTCGTGTGGATTCAGAAAAAGAGTAATTACTTGAGACTCTGCAGTATCTCTCCGATACACCCGGTCTGTAAAAGTGTCTTTAAGAGAATTACTGTCTTTTAAAACCCACGATCGTGTTTTCACTATTACATAAGAGGCAGCGTCACTTATACGTCTGTGTCTGTTACAGATGATCCTCGAGACAGCGAACATCCTTACGGTGAGTTGAGCCTCTTTGTCTCCGTCCTCTGCTTTTACTGAATGTTCCTAGTTTTCATAATAATTCACTCCTGGTTTTGTTTTTTTAATCTCCTTATTTCAGAGGATCAATCTGACACCATAGACACAACTGGAGGTGAGACATTTAACTACAGGATGACACGTCATTTATTAGCTGTAGTAGAAGAAGAAGCTGTTGTAGTAGCATTAGTACTAGTAGTAGTAGTAACAGTAGTAGTAGCTGTAGTAGCAGCAGCAGCAGTAGTAGCATTATTTTTGTAGGGATTATTTTGTTTATACCAGTTAGTAAATGTTCAGTAATGTCCTTTGGCTCAGAGATCTGTGCAGTGCAAGTGGTGACACTTGATTTCTGCGAGGAGTTCACGTACACCTGACCTGTGCGGGGGAGAAGTTTGCCTTCAGGTCTGCCGTGAGGGCAAACTTCTCCCATGTGATGAGTGAGGGCAGCAAACATCGAAAGGTGGAAATTAAAACACGCAATTCAATGAAAACAGGACGGATGAATTTGCCAAATGACGACTGCTGTATGCAGGCTGCTGATATCAGGAGTCAGAACATGTTGGCTTCAGTGCAGCATCTGTCTGGTATCATTGCAACATATCTGATCAATATTATTAATGTGTGGTTATTAACTGGCCTCCTGTCAGTTTGCAAAGCAAGCTGATCTGTAGATAAACACTGAACTGCTGCTGATGTTTCCTGTTGCAGCTCTGTTGGAGGAGCAGCCGCCAGAGGAGAGCGCAGGTGAGTCCAACTCACTGTCAGGGTTACAAACACACAGCGATGATGATGATGATGATGATGATGATGACGCTCAGTTGTGGTTTAGTTCGATGTGGTTGGGTTCACTTCCGTTGGTTTGTATCTTTATTTTGATTCGGTTTGATGCAGTGATGTTGGGTTTAGTTTGTTATTTCTTACCTTTGGTGTTATTTCTGTTTAGTTTAGTTTGTTAAAGGAAAAGTTGGACATGTGAAGTTTCTGGAGTGTTGTGGAAATCACTGCACCCAGCCAGGAAATAGTCCGGCAACGTGCAGATTGTACACTTTGGGATATTTAGCGTGTTAATCAGTGAGCTTTAGAGATGCTGGTAGCTGGATCTTGTTACCTTTGAACAGCCTGGCTGGCTGTTTCCAGTCTTTATGCTAAGCTAAGCTTTATGCTAAGCTGCTTCATGTTGATCGTACAGACCTGAGAGTGGCATCAATCTTCTAATTTAACTCTTAGCGAGAAAGAAAATGTCAAAAATATTCTTTTAATTTTGCGTTTTGTTCCGCCGTGTTTACTTAAATGCAGGTTGGAAAAAGAAAGAAAACAAATACAGAATGTCGCTACTAGTTTTATCTCACAGGCAGCAAAATCAAAGCACTAACAGTGTCGTAAAAAAGAGATAAAACGTGTCACAGCTCTGGATATACGCCTTATCCAGATTTATAGCTCTGATAATACGTGTTGTATGTGATAATGGCACCAACCAGAGTCCTTATGTCATTATGTTGTCTTTCTTATTCTGTGTGTTCTGTAGTGGAGTCTGGACAATACTTGACAAGCTCCAAATTCACACAGGAAGCAGGTACAGTAACTTAGAGTCTAGAAATCTAGAAAATGCTTTTTATCATTTTTGCACAGCGTTGGTGGTGTTAGGTTTACGCTGACTAGGATCACTTTTTGAATTGTGCTTCCTGTTTTTTGTATTTGTGTTTTTTGTGTTTCTGTCCGTCTCTCCGTGCAGCTCCTCACTGAGTTTTTACACTCTGTTTGGGATCCGAAAGTCCTGAAATATCCTGCTTTCTGGTTCTGAGGAGTGTATTCCAGACAGAGACAGCAGGAGAATTTAGTATTTTGGAAAGTCTGGGGACATCAGTGAACGTGTTGTTTGTCTCCTGTTGTAGAAGCAGAGAACCAGTCTGAACCACCAGCAGAACCAGAACCACAGAGTGAAACACCCAGGGAGATGGAGAGCAGCCCACAGGCTGAGGGTGAGAGCGCACACACACACACACACACACACACACACACACACACACACACACACACACACACACACACACACACACACACACAAACACACACACACACCCTCTGCAGTCTGCAGTCAGTTTAGTGATGTTTTGTACTCAAACTGGTGTTTTTTTACACCTGAAACCTGTTTTTGCTGCACAAACTTAGCTTCTTCTGCACACAGGCTGCTTCTACTTGGGTAACATGTTTATTTTAAATCCCCTTATTTAGCATAAACACTTAATAATAATTCCAATAAATAATTAAACGGTTTATAACGCACTATAATGCAGTGGTAAGCAGATAAAAGTGTTTATCAGCTCCTCCTGTGGGCCCTCAGGGTAATGCATAACAATATAGTAATGAATAAAAAAATAGTAAAACACTGATGTAACAATATAAATCATATAAAATATGATCTTCATAGGAGAAGTTATAATTTTGGACAAATACTGTACATGAATAAGCACTTACAGTGCCCTTAAATCTGCCTACAACTACATTATAGTGTGTTTTAAAGCATGTAGTGAATGTTGGTTCAGGATCTGTTAATCACTTCAGTGATTGTGGAGACTTTTGTCACCACATCTGATTCATTCTCATTAAAGTACAGTTTTGCAGCTGAGGAATTACACTGACTGGGTCATTCCCGTTGTTTTATTCCCCCCCCAAAAAAGGGGGGAATGTCATGATAAATTAGAAAAATCACATTTCTCAGGAATTCCTTGTTATTCATATTCATTAAAATATGTACCGTGAATATTTTGAGATTTTGAGAATTTGGAGTAATGTTACAGCCTTGGTTTTTAAGTGTTTATTTTCAACATTTTATTCTTTTATTATTGTAATTTAAGTTTGAGTTTTTATGTTTTTTTGTCTGTGTTGTTTTAGTCTCGCTCTGTGAAGCACTTTGGGCTGCATGTTTGTATGAAAGATGCTGTTTAAATAAAGTTGACTTACTGTGTATACTCGGTGAGAAGATGCAGGTGACTGTACTGAGTCACGGGGTAAAACACTGAGCCAGTCTGTGCTGGACTTGAGATGATCTGGATCAGAGAGCCGGAGGACAGACAGGAGCTACTGCTTCTTGTGTTACATTATTGATCTGTGATTAGACTCCAGACGTCACTGTTGAAAGAAACAAGACAAACTTCTCCAGGTTGTGAGTCCTGACTTGAAAAGCTGTTTAGCCCGTACGGGGATCAAACCCACGGCGTTGGCGTTATTAGCACCACGCTCTAACCAGCTGAGCTAACCGGCCATGAAATCCTGCCGTATAATGATAGATTAAGTAATCAATCACAAGAAAAGTAATAGGCAACTTTTTTTCGTGTGAGGTTTTGTATTTAAAAAACCGGCAGCAGAGGATCTAAGAGCCCGTGAAGGATTATAAAATGACAGAGTCAGTAACGTAGAACTTTAATATCGATCCTAAAAGACACCAGGAGCCAGAGCAGGTTCGCTAAACTGCCTAAACACTCATTTTAAAAACTCTATTTTGCTCTTCTGACACAGTGATGATCTTTCCCTCCTCTTTCTTTTCACTGATGTTGCCAAACCAAACTGTTGCCTCGTCTTTGACCGTGGTGAGTTTTGAATGTTGAAGTCTGTCTCCTCTCCTGCGTCACAGGATCAACGGGGAAACAGGCGGAGGAGAAGCTCAAAGAAAAAGGTACAAATTGATCACGTGTGGCTTGTTGCATTTTATTTCTCTGTCTTTTTTCTTTCTTGAATCGTCTCTTCTCCTCTCTCCTCCAGCAAAGAAGAAGAAACCAAAACTGCTGAATAAGTTTGATAAAACTATTAAAGCAGAAGTCGACGCCGCAGAGAAGCTTCGCAAGAAGGTACAGACACACACACCTGCAGTCACCGCACATTCAGCTTGTATTGCTATCCAGAGAGCACACATTTACTTTCCTGTATTTGTGTTCAGTATCCTGTTCCTCTCATTCTCTGTGTACAGTCTTTTAATGGTGACATCATGCTGTACCAATAAGTGGGAAAAAATCAATCTTTTCTAAGATTGTCTTCCTGATAGTCTGAGCTAAAATGAGGCGCATGGATGTCTATAATTGAAGTATTGATTACATGATTAACTCCTTCATGTATCGGCCCTCTTTCTGTCAGGGGAAGCTGGAGGAGGCGTTGAGAGCGTTTGAGGCGCTGGTGCAAAAATTTCCACAGAGCCCCCGCGCTCGCTACGGAAAAGCTCAGGTACTGCACAGTACTACTGTACAATACTGCAGTACAGTGAACTGGTACTGCACTGACACTGTGTCAAAATGTTGTCACAATAATATGTGTGTGTGTGTGTGTGTGTGGCAGATGGAGGACGACCTGGCTGAGAAGCTGCGTAGTAACGACATGTTGCAGAGAGCCATCAACAGCTACAGAGAGGCTGCTGAGCTCCCTGATGTGACCTCTGACCTCCTGAGAGCCGCACTGAAGAGACGAGCGGAGAGACAGCAGTTCCTGGGTAACACAAATACCAATACTACTACAACTAGCAACACTACTGCTGTTACTAACCCCCTGTTAGCTACAAAAGCCTCTTTCAGACATGCACCTCGTTACGTAATGTGACGGCAATTTAACATGTTCTTATGTCTGAATAAACCTCAGAGTATCCCATACCTGTCTGTCACATTAAAGAGAAAGACACCAGAAGCAGCAGGATGTCAGACATGTTCTGTCTTCCAATCAACATCGATAATGTCCTTTACATTCCTCTGTATTCTGATTTGGATGTTGGTGTTAAGTTCTTTGATTAGACTCTTAACTTTATTGTAGTGACTCAAAAGCTGTTTGGCCCGTACGGGGATCGAACCCGCGACCTTGGCGTTATTAGCACCACGCTCTAACCAGCTGAGCTAACCGGCCTTAAATGAATAATCAACTGATAAGTTGATCTTCTCCGGTGTCTCAGGTCGGATGCGCGGGTCTCTGGCGACTCTGGAGAAGTTGACTCAGATCTTTCCAGAAGACATCAGTTTGAAGAACGACCTGGGCGTCGCCCATCTGTTGCTAGGAGACAATAAGGGCGCCAAGAAGGTCTACGAAGAGGTGTGTGTACGCTGATAGCTTTACCAAACACACACGTCCTCTCGTGTTTCAACTTGTAGGAGGTGAAGCGGCGCTCTGCAGGTAAAGACCGTCACTGTCCTTCTCTGATTGGTTGTCTGACCTCCGTGCTTCCCCCGCAGGTTCTGGCGGTTGACCCCGGCAACGGCTTCGCTAAAGTTCACTACGGCTTCATCCTGAAGTCAGAGAACAAGATCGCAGAGAGTATACCATACCTGAAGGTAAACAGACACGCACGCATTCACATGTTTGTATGTATACTTGTGAGGACCTTCATTCAGCACATAAACATGCACTGTAGTAACCTGGTAACTGTAAACCTGCATACACACGCAGCAGGACAGTAACTAGACTTCTCCCATACCCCCCGACCTTATTTTGGAACTTACTGATTTTAAGTGTAAGTGCTCATCAGCTGCCACAGCGATACTTTCCACCTCTGAAGTCTTTGTCTTTACGCGTACGTGTAAAATGTGGATTACAAGCCCGGTAATGTTTTCTCCAGGAGACATCTAGCTGCAAAGTCAGGTTTCTTATATAAATGACTTGTAAGAAATGAGATTTATGCAAAAAGCCAACAGTTACTAAAGTTCAAGTAAACCCACTGATTGAAACAAAACATCATCTAGCCCCCCTAACCAAGTTTTAACCTTCAAACCACTTTCCAAAAAACCACACTGCCTTCCTCCGTCTCTCCAGGAGGGTTTGGAGTCCGGTGAACCGGGGACGGACGACGGGCGTTTCTATTTCCACCTGGGTGATGCCCTGCAGAGGGTCGGAGACAGCAGTGTGAGTAACACACACACAAGTCACGGCTACCTACCTGGTACGTTCAGCGCTTAATCCCAAACATAGATGCTGAATGATGTTTTACAAACTGAGTCACTGACGAGCTTTTAACAAAAGCAGTGGTGCAGTAATGTCTGCTGGCCACAAGGTGGTGCCAAAAGCTGTGAAGAGAACTCAACAGTGACCATCTACCTCAAGTGAAACACAACGCCGTGCTGCTGTGTCATATTAAAACACATCCTCAGGTGTTTCTGCTCTCTTGTGAACCCCCTGGACAAAATAACAGAAACACCTGTGCATTATCATCCCATCAGATACAACAGCAACATGAACTGCATCCTCAGAGACGACATCTGTCAACATCTGTCTGACACAAAGACGTCAGTTGATTTAGATTGTACAGCTAGTATCACTATATAATTTGTAATAAATAATCTGTTGGTGGAAATACCACAACAAATATTACGTCACTTGAAAACAATCAGTCCATCTATGGAAACACATCTTTTTTCTTCTCCACTAGACATTGATTATGTTTTTTACATACTGTATCTTTGCATTGTCATTTGGATGTTGGTGCTACGGGCTTTGATGAGTCTCCAAGTTTTACTGTGTTAAAGAGCTTAAAAGCTGTTTGGCCCGTACGGGGATTGAACCCACGACCTTGGTGTTATTAGCACCACGCTCTAACCAGCTGAGCTAACCGGCCATGAAATCATGTTAGTTTTCAAACAAAAATGTCAAACCTTCTCTGGTTCGCGGTTCTCAAACGTGAGTATTTGTTGCTTGGTGTTAGATGATAGTAAACTAAATATTTTTGGGCTGTAGTCGGACAAAACAAGACATTCGATGACATCACCTGGTGCTCTGATGGAGAAAATAATCAGCAGGTTAATTAAGTGCCCTGGCTGAGACTCAGCTTAATTGATAAAATCAGTTTGGTCCGTTACAAACTCATTATCACAGTAATAAATTTATCTTATATGTACCTTTGTCTATAAGTGTGTCTCTTGGCCTGATTTGGTACCTCTATCATTTAATAGATTTTTCAGACAAACTGAATAGACGTGAAGGATCTCTCTCTCTCTGCAGGCCTATCACTGGTACGAGTTGGGTCACAAACGCGGCCATTTTGCCTCGGTGTGGCAGAGATCTCTGTACAACGTGGACGGACTGAAGGCTCAGCCCTGGTGGATGCCTAAAGAGACCGGATACACCGATCTGGTCAAGGTAAGGAGTCAGAGTGTGCATTTTCATTTATTTATTTATGTGCAACATATTTAAAAGTGGAGCTGCGTGTATCTTTTAGACGCTGGAGAGGAACTGGAAGACGATCAGGGACGAGGCTCTGGCTGTGATGGACCAAAACACCGGCTCATTCATACCTGAGGAGGAGAACCTGAGAGAGAAAGGAGAGTGGGGCCAGTACACACTCTGGCAACAAGGTACGCACTCAAATATATTCATACAAATATAAATACTGTACGTGCTGATTAGAGATTGTTGTATTTATGAGGTTTGTTTGGTTGAAACAATCAGTCGATCAGCAGAAAAGAGGGAAAAACAATAATTTAAGTTGTTTAAAAAGAAAAAAACATTCGCTGTTTCCAGTTTCTCAAATGAGATTAATTCCTGTTTTTCTTTGTTTTATGTCGTTGTAATGGACTTCAAAATGTAGTAGGAGCATTTCCACTATTTTCTGACATGTTATAGAATTAGAAACAACAATCAATAGAATAATTGATAATAAGATAAGATAAGATAAGCCTTTAATTGTCCCACAGCTGGGAAATTTTCAACATTACAACAGCCAGAAAAAGTGTCATATATAGAAATACAATAATAAAATATAATAAAATACAATAAAAATAAATAGAAAATAGTCCTGAACACAGTATAGACAGTAATAATAATAGTGTGACTGAGTGCATTTGTAAGTATGAACAATAGATAAGATAAAAATAAAAATAATGCACATATATAATATACATGTACATGAAAGTATTACACAGCAACAGATGAAGTAATAACATCATGAATAAAAAGAAATATGTATTAAGATAATGCACAGCAGCAGATAAAGTAAAGTAGTGAACAGTCTGCTTATTGACAGTCAATGTAGATTACCGGGAGTTGTACTGATTATAGAGTCTGACAGCAGCAGGCAGGAAGGACCTACGGTACCTCTCCTTCAGACACCGCGGGTGGAGCAGCCGGTCGCTGAAGGAGCTGCCCAGTGCTGATAGAGTGACATGTAGGGGGTGGGAAGTGTTCTCCAGTAGTGATGATAGCTTGGACACCATTCTCCTGCCTCCCACCACATCCACTGGGTCCAGAGGGCATCCAAGGACAGAGCTGGCCTTCTTAATCAGTCTGTCCAGTCTCTTCCTATCCCTGGAAGAGATGCCACTGGCCCAACAAGCCACCCCATACAAGACGGCTGATGCCACCACAGAGTCATAGAAGGAAATGAAAATATAATTGTTACGGTTTGACTGTATTTTGTGGTTGTTGTTGTTTTTTTGTGCGTTCAGGGAAAAAAGTTGGAAATGCCTGTCAGGGCGTCCCAAAAACCTGCTCACTGCTGGAGAGATACCCTGAAGCTACAGGCTGCAAGAGAGGACAGGTACACACACACACAAACACACACACTGACAGATATATCGTAGTGGCACAAATATCTGGAAATTACGTTTGAAAAAGTGGGGTTCATATTATATTCAAGCACTAAGAGCAGCAGATTCTTCTTGAATGCAGAAAGTACCAGTGTAACGCTGCATTCACGTAGTGTCGGAATTAAAAAAAAAAAAAAAGAGTTCTCGACTGGGAAAATTGACAAGTTGACGTCATATACGCAGAAACAGTGTCTTCCTGCAGTCTCTCCTCTGTGAACAGAACGAGTCTGGAGGTGTTTGGTTATCGTCTTATGATCAGGGTCGTTTTTACGTTTGGCCCGGTGTGGTATCAACATGTTTCTGGGCTGATGCTGTGGAGCAGTCTGCTGTTAGATGTGTCCATATGCTGATGTCAAGGATTTCAATGCTAAAAATATCTCCAAAAGTCTTCAGCTTGAATTAAAAATCAAATCTGGGCTTTTACCCTCTGAACCAGGACAGTTTGAAACATCTTAAAATAACTCTGATCTGGTTATGGACTCAGAAAGATAAGATGGTGTGATGCTTTTAATCTCTTGTATGTTTTTTAATATGTGTGTGTGTGTGTGTGTGTGTGTGTGTGTGTGTGTGTGTGTGTGTGTGTGTTCAGATTAAGTTCTCAGTGATGCAGCCAGGTACTCATGTGTGGCCTCACACTGGTCCCACTAACTGCAGGCTGAGGATGCACCTCGGCCTCGTCATCCCCAAACAGGGCTGCAGGATCCGCTGCACCGACCAGACCAGGTACTGGACTCATCTTCCTCCTTATTGTTTCTGCTTTCCTCCTCCTCCTCTTTGTCTCCTGTTGGCTTTGTTTTTACTTGTTTCCTTTTTGTATTAACTTTTGGTTTTTTTTGTTTCAATCTTTTCTCTTCTTAGTCCTTTCCTCATCTCCTCTTGTCCTCCTCTCGTCTCCTGTCTTTTCCTCCTCTACTTTTCCTTTCCTCGTTTCCTCTCCTTGTTTTCTCTCATCTCCTCTCCTCCTCTTCTTGTTTCCAATCCTCTTCTCCTCTCTTTTGTTCCTCTCCTCTCCTTGTTTCCTCTCCTCATCTCCTCTCCTCTCTTCCTCTACTTTTCCTCTCCTTGTTTCCTCTCCTCTCCTCCTCTCTTTTATTCCTCTCCTCTTCTTGTCTCTCCTCCTCTCCTCCTCTCCTTTCCTGTGATCTTTTGCTATATAAATAAAACTGACCTCACTGAAACGTCTCAAACGACTACACTCCTGGTTTGCTTGAGGGAATTACCCATAATTCAGAGCATCCTGAGTCACTTTCATCTGTTGCCCGTCCAGATGTTGTGTTTAGTTCGTTCTTCTTCGTGTCGCAGGGAATGGGAGGAGGGTAAAGTCCTCATCTTCGACGACTCCTTCGAGCACGAGGTTTGGCAGGACGCCGACAGCTACCGCCTCATCTTCATCGTGGACGTTTGGCACCCGGAGTTAACGGCGTCCCAGCGCCAGACTCTGAGCCCGATTTAGATCAACCCGAACTTACGGAGGACCAGGGAACATGTGGACTGATCCGGACCACAAACCTGGTAAGAACAGTTTGACAGACTTATCGGACAGACTGAGCGGCCAGCTGATTCTTCTTCTGTGGATGAACTGCTAAAAACACTGACTGCCCGAGTCCGAGGAGAATCACGTGGTCCGACGGACTGACTGGTGATTTCTTTGTTTTTTGCTTTTTTGTGGATAAACTACTAAAATTGTGGAAGACTGTCAAATCAAACCATCAGACTGAAGGATGGAAATGAAAAACAAAGTTACTACTGACTTTACAACCTTTCACCAAAACAACAAACTGAGCAGGCGCGGTACTTGTTTCAGCCCCGATCGACCCAGGTTCACCCTGTTTGGACCCGGTTCAGGGTAATGGAGATCTTGTGATGGATCTCAAAATGTATTTTCTAGATCTGGAAATGTTTTGGAAAGTTGGACGTCGTCTTTCTAAATGTAAAGAAGTTACAGTCTCAAACCAAAACCAGTTCTTCTTCAAAAAGCAGTACGCTTTGTTGAAACACTAAACACAGAACACACTGAGTGAACCTCCTTCATTCACTTTAAAATGTCTCACTCACAGTTTTGATAATGTTGTTGTTGATGAAATAAGAATGAAGCCTTCATTTTAGCTCGACCACTCTGCATATTTTCAGTTCACTCTTTTGCACAATAACAAGGAAACACAAGATGTTATAAAAGATGATTTATATTTATATTAAAAATAAAATAAAAAAAGAAATACGGCAAAAAAATCGCAACCACAAAACAAAAGTGTGTGTTTATGTTTCTTTGGCATCCAGATTGGTTCTTTATGAGACGTCAGCGACTACGTTTACATGCACACAATATTCTTGTTTTTGTCACTTATTCCAAAAAAGACAGGATTCCTACTGAGCTGTTTAAAATGAATATTCCACTAATATTCCCGTTTACATGAAGCCTTGTTGGACCGTGTGAACTCAGCCACGTTGTGATATTTGCTCATATCCAGACACATGTTGATCTCCAAGTCTTTCATCATGTTTAACAGTAGCTGTGTTTCTCCTTGTCTTTTCTTCTGTGCCTGCATCTCTACCCCAGCCCTGCTAACTGTTGGCTGGTTGGTTTGTTTCCAGCACAGAGCTGACCGGAAACAGTGAACCAGCTGTATACATGTCCAAAGAACGCTGCTAAATCCTGAAGAATATCTGCAGATCGGAAAATGCTGCATTCAGAATATCCAAAGGGAATATGCTGTTTACATGACCCGTATCAAATTCAGAATAATAGTGGAAAATAAGTGTGCATGTAAACGTAGTGAGTGTTTGTTTGTTCCAGTTTGTATTTAACTGGTTCTCCTCCGTTCAGGGTTTTAAAAGGTGTCGACAAATGAAATGTGACAGAGCTTTAAACCCCTTCAGCAAAGGTTAAAACATGAAGATCGCCAGTGGAGTTCGGAGGTTTTCATGCAGAATCGGGTTAGGGTTAGGGTTAACCCTAACCCTCGTCCTAACCCCCCTAACACTCACAACATGTAGACCCAAAAGGGTTTAAAAGTTTGTAGTTGACTTGGCTTAGACACGTTTTCATGGTAGAAAAAGCATTAAAACAGTGTAGAAAAGGTACATTTTAGTCATGCACACAGAACACACACAGTTTCATTCTGTAAGATGCGATGAATACTTATGTAAAGGACTCTCTGTAAATGTGTAATTCTAATAATATTCAGTAATGTTCAGAAGGTCATTCTGGAGTAAAACTCCTCATTTAAAAATTTGAGCATCTGAGATCTTCGGCGAAGGTGACGCTGTTAAAGTATCTGGAGCCACACAAGAGCCTCTCCTGTCTGTCGTCCGTGGAAAGATTGCAAAGTAGCTGGAAAACCCCCCCTGAAATTATGATTTGATTAAAAGAAAATACATCCACATATTAAGGCAGCTGGAACACCTGAACTACCTGTTGCAATTATGTAAGAGTGAGTGAAAACTAGTCAGCAAGCGAGCAAAGAAGTCTAAACAGGTAGCTAAAAGTATTGGATAAATGGTTGAAATAGTTAGCTACATCTGGAACATGATAGGTGGGAATCAATGAAGGGGTGCGTGAGCCAGTTGACAGGGCTGTAGGGGGACCTTAGACCAAAAAGGTTTGGAACCTCTGGTTTAAACCATGGATGTATAATAAAAACTGGATACGGCGCCGCCGCTCAACCTTGCTTCCAGTTTTTTCCAGTGGCCACTCGCGGTATTGCAGCAAAAAATTCCCCTGCGGCCCAAAAAGCATTTTCCCCATAGACCTCCATTATAAAAGAGACGTCTGTAGAACTGTTGACAGGACGCCTCCACCTGCAAACAAGCTCCATTTTGACTCTTTCTGTTATGCATTTTTGATCCATGGAGGTTTAATATTTGTAAAACTTTCCTCGAGCCAAGAAAAGCGATTTAAAAATCTGTGAAGTCATCACAGTGTAAAGTCTGTGGGCCAAGCGGGAACTCCTGGGCGGGGCCAGCGGGGGGGAAACACTACTGCACATATTCAGTGGGCCACATAACCCTGAAGTAAACCCTGAGGATAGAAACCTTTTCGGCGTATACGCCAGGTGAGCAATTCTCACTGGACTGAACAGGCACGATTTAAAGAAATATTTGGAGACTCAGCTCAACAAATTCTGTCCTTTAACGCTTCATCACATCACTGACATTGACTGTTAAAATGTGGTTTGTTGTGATTTGGAGCTCCTTCATTTGGTGCCCAAAACCTCCAAAAACTCTCTTTTTAAAATATTTAACAGCATTTCTTTCCAAACTATAATGATATATTAATGAACAGTTGATAGTTGTACTTTGGTTAGAAGTTGTTCTCAGTTGAACTTTTTGCAACAAAAGTCTGGATTATTGTGAGTAAAAGTCTGTGTTTAGAAAAACATGTTTTTCTGACACTTTTAGCATCTTCTGCACTTCAAAAGTCTCCAAACTTCAGTTAATCACGCCGAAATAATCTGACTTTTTGTGTGTGAACTGTTCCTTTAATGTTTCCTTTCAAAATAAAATCCCCACTGTTGAATGAAACACAACACAGTGCTGTTGGTGTAAATGTTTACTTCTATACATTCATTGAAAGGAAATACATTACAGTCGAGTGGAGATCAGATCACTGCTCAGTGTAGCCCTGATGATGAGTCAAACACACTGCAGAAAAATGACAAACTTGGCAAGTCGCCTTTATATTTTACAAATAATTCACATTATATCAAGTCAAATTATCAGCCTGCAAATGTTCTTACTTTCCTTACGTCTGGTGTGTTTAACTAGTCGATTCTGCTCTGAGACTTTCTGATTTCAGACAGAAACGAAAATGATTTTCGTGGCAGAAATTGAAGATAATTTGACTTCTGGCCAAGTGTGTCACTTTTTTTGCGGTGTAATAATACTTATAACAATAATATACAATCTTCAAATAAGTTAGATTCAATAAAAACAATCTTTCCCTTCGCTGCAGTCGAGGTTAAAGGTGATAATTTGGCAACCTGTGGTTTCTTCACAGCACAATACTTTTTCAGAAAAGAAATATTTCATTCTGGTAGAACGGCGTTTTTAAAAATGTTCATGCATGTGATCCGGTTATACTACCTGCCGACGTGAGTGGTGCTTTTACTTTGAAATGCTTGTGCAGAGTTGGTCTAACATGACGTGATTTTGTTGTTTGTACATAAAAGGAAAAAAAAGGTCAAATTATTCTACCAAAGTGAAGTTTCTTTTACGTTTTTAGGTAACTGATGTGGAAATGTTTCCACCAGATTTCAGGACATTAAGCACAAATATTTGGCTGAATTAAAAGTATTGTGATTCATATGTTGGGGAAAATATTCCAGCAAGTAGATGAAGTCGTGATGGAGCCGCAATGTCAGAACCTGAAACTAACTTTAGATTTAGATTTTAGATTCACAGCTCAGAAAAACACTGAAGATAAAGGATCTTTTGAACATTTAAGGCTGGGTTTCACCAACAAGGATTATCTTTAATCCTGGATTAAATCATGACTTGTGTTATCATTCTGTTGCACCACAGATTTAAACGTAAATTAAACAAGATTAACGTTAAACTTTTCTTTAAAGCTGCATTCAATAATTATTTTTTTTGGCCACTTGGGGGCAGCAGAAACAAGCTGTAAAATCCCCTCATTACGTTGTTAATGTGAACTTGTTAGCAAACAGTTGCCTATTTACACATCCAGCAGACACAGAGTCTGCTGGATGATGACACCTGATGAATTTAAGTCCGACATTCACCTGGTTTAAGTCATTAAACTGAGTTTTGTCTAAAACATTGTAAGTTTTGAGAGTCTAAGGTGACGTCTTCAGGTGTCAACAAACGGTGCAAAACCCAAAGACATTCAGTTTACAATGACGTAAAACAGAGAAAAGCAGGAAATTCTCACACTGGAGAAAGTGTTTGGGTTTTTTTCTTGGTAAATGACAGTTCATTATTTATCACATGTGTTGCTGATTCATTTTCTGTTGGTCGACCGAGGTTTTCAAATTACAGAGAGAGAGAGAGAGACGCGAGGCAAATAATTATCTGACTCCTTCTCGGACTCATAACTGAGTCAAATCTGAACACAGACATGAAACACATATTTATAGATTCAGTGTGAGTTACACTTTCAGATGAGATCAATATCTCTGATGTCCATCGCGACTGAACGTCCATAGATAGATAGATAGAAATCATCAATTAGAAATCATCAAGGAACAGAGGAGAGGAGAGGAAACAGGGAGAGGAGACAAGGAGAGGAAGGAAGAGAGGAGAGGAAACAGGGAGAGGAAACAAGGAGAGGAAGGAAGGAAGGACACAGGAGAGGAAAAGAAACAGGAGAGGAGATGAAAAAAGGAGGGGGCAGGTAGAAAGGAGAACAGAGGAAACAAGAGACAGTGAGAGGAGAGGAAGCAAGGAGAGGAGAAAAGAAAGGCGAGGATAGAGAGGAAAAACAAGGGAGGAACAAGAGAGGAGGGCGTTAATAATCAAAAGAAGAGGATGGGGAGAAAAGGTGGAAATGAAATGGAGGAGAGAGGAGAAGACAAGATGAAGAAGAGATGGTAGAGGAGAGAGGAACTAGAGGAGGAGATAAGAAAAGACAAGAGAAAACAGGAAGGTGAGAAAAGATGAGAGCAAAGGAGAAAGAAGACAACATTAGCTCTGATGTCCATCACGAACAAACATCCATAAGTCTGCTTAGAAATCATAGGAAAAAAATGCTCCTTCTAACTGCAGAAGCTGCCTGAGAATCCTCCTGTTTTTAACTTTCCTTCAGTATCACAGTGATCCAGTGATATCTGTCTGTACGTCCGTGTACTGCAGACAGGAGCTGCTTTAATCTTTGTTTAAATGAATTCTTGTTGGTGCAACCCGCTCTAAATGTTTCTTAATAATGGGTATGATTGTATATTTAAACGTTGTTTTTTTTGTCTTTCCGTCTTCTTCGCTAACGTGGCCTGACGTCATATCTGTTCTCTGACGTTTCAGTAGAGTTTGCTTCCGTCTGATTCTCGGGTTTATGTTTCGGTAACTCAGCTCACAAAAACAGAATTGCGTCACGGATTAAATGTGATCACGGTGTTAACATTCCTGCGTGTGGCAGCGCACAGTCGACACACAAACAAACACACACTTCAGAGTGTGTGTTGTTGTCGTCGTGGACATCAGGACAGATGCTGCTGGCTGGAGAGAGGCTCAGCTGGGAGGCATTAGACGGCTCAGAGACAGGACAGACTGTGTGTGTGTGTGTGTGTGTGTCCTGTTCAGGAAGTTCAGTCACTGTCAAAGTTCAGGTCAACAGGACAAAATGACACAAGTTCAAATCCACCAGCTTAATACACATCTGGTGCTGTGTGTGTGTGCGTGTGTGTGTGTGTGTGTGTGTGTTATATAGACAGAATATGTGTGTATGTGTCAAAGTGGATGTTGTGTGTTGTAAGTCTGTACATGTGTGTGTGACGGCTCTAGAGTGTGTGTGTGTGTGTGTTTTACTGCTTGTGTGTGTGTGTGTGTGTGTGTTCAGTCCAGGGCCAGTAGTGGTGTGCTGGTCTCTCTTTCTGTTTGTCGGAGAGTTCCTGGTTCCACGGCCGACTGAGACCTGAAACACACACAGAAACTGTCAGATAGCAGTCGGTGGTGGAGGAAGTACTCAGATACTTTATTGAAGTAAAAGTACTAACACCACACTGTAAAAATACTCCACTACAAGTAAAAGTCCTGCATTCAAAAAGGTATCAGCAAAATGTCCTTAAAGTACCAGCAGTGAAAGTGTTGGTGTTTCTGGATTAATATTCCTGCTGCATTAACGTGGATGTTGATGTATTTAACTGCTTTATATCCTGTTGGCTGGTTTCATCTGCAGCAATGCATCATGGTCTGTAAGATCATCATGTGTCCTGTGAGAACCACGTATCTCTAAAAATGTTAACTTTTCATGAGCTCAGAAAAACAGCCCTGTTTGCAGCTTTGTGACGAGCCCTCCTTCATCTCGCTCCTCATGCCCTCACCTCTTCATCATCTCCTTGTCTCCTCCTCCTCCTCCACAGTTCTCCCTGACGTGCAGGGCGTCGTAGGTCAGCGTGTACTCGGTCTCGTCGTTGTAGTCGGGTCCCAGCAGCGTTCGGGCCCAGATGCCCATATCGTACGGCGGCAGAGTCCCGCCGAACTCAGACGGCAAACACTCCGGCTGGATGAGCTGGTGGAGCGAGTTCAGGTTGTTACCGTGGAGGAAGATCTGAGGAGAGGAGACAAGGAGAGGAGGAAAGAGAGGAGAGGAAACAGGGAGAGGAGACAAGGAGAGGAAGGAAGAGAGGAGAGGAAACAAGAAGAGGAGACAAGGAGAGGAAGAAAGAGAGGAGATGAAACAAGAAGAGGAGACAAGGAGAGGAAAGAAAGACGAAACAGAGAGAAAGAAAGAGGAAGATAGACAGGAGAGGAAAGAAGGAGAGGAAGAAAGAGGAGAGGAGACAAGGAGAGGAAGAAAGAGAGGACAGGAAACGGAGAGGAGACAAGGAGAGGATGAAAGAGGGGAGACAAGGAGAGGAAGAAATAGGAGAGGAAACGGAGAGAAAGAAGGAGAGGAAGATAGACAGGAGAAGAAAGAGAAGAGGTGAAAAAAGGAGGGGGCAGGTAGAAATGAAAAAAGACAGTGAGAGGAGAGGAGAAAAGAAAGGCAAGGATAGAGAGGAAAAACAAGGGAGGAACAGAAGAGAGGAGGGCGTTAATAATCAAAAGAGAAGAGGATGGGGAGAAAAGGTGGAAACGAAATGGAGGAGAGAGGAGAAGACAAGATGAAGAAGAGAGGAACTAGAGGAGGAGATAAGAAAAGAAGGAGAAGGAGAAGACGAGAAAACAGGAAGGTGAAGAAAACAACTGGATGTATGAAATGAAAAAGGGGAGACAGGAGAGGAGATAAAAAGAAAGGAGGAAGGAAATGTGTGTGTGTGTTTCACCCTTTTCCTGGTCTTGTCTTTGAGGAAAGGTTTGATGATGGTGTACATGGCGTGAATGTACCACGGCTGATTCACAAAATGGATTCCTCCAAACCGAGCGGGAAAGCTGTCCTGAGGAGATGAGAGGAAACAAGGAAAGAGATGAGACAAAGAGAGGAGAGGAGACAAGGAAAGGAGAGGGAGAAGGGGAGGGAAAGAAAACAAGAAAAGTAGAGGAAAGGAAAGGAAACGGGAGAGGAGACGAGGAGAAGATTTAAAAAGTCTGTAATAACAGCATCATAGTAACTAGTATTTAAAGTCAGGTGTGTTGTTTACCTGAAGGCCCTCGATGGCCAGTTTGAGGATGTTGGGCGTGAGCTTGGAGGCCTGTTTGAAGGAGAAGTTGCTCCAGTCAATGATGAGGATGAAACCGTTGATCTGGAGCTCCGGGTTCTCTATCAAAACCTCCAGAGAGAGCAGGATCGCCCGCAGGATGTCTGTGAACGAGTTCCTGATCGAGGAGGAGGAGGAGGACATGTGTAAGTGTTTATCAACAGCTGATCAATAGTTAAAGCGAGTGTGACGGTCCTTCACGCTGTAGGTCTTAACTACAATTCGATTGGCTGTGTGTTCTTGTCTATTTTTAGTCCAAGTACAGAGATGACTCATTAGGCTCTTTGTGCTTTCAATCAATAGATAGACGTGTGTGTGTGTGTGTGTGTGTGTGTGTGTGTGTGTGTGTGTGTGTGTGTGTGTGTGTGTGTGTGTTACCTGCTCTGGTCCCAGTTGGAGGCAAACAGGATGAGGATTTTTCGGCCATGTTGGTCTGGAGTCTCCAGGACGCCCGGGAAACCATCCATCAGTGCCCGCTTAATACCGGGGTCGTCCACCTGACACACACACACACACACAACAAGACTAGTTTTTGTTCTGCAGCTTGTTCTTCAGACTGTAAAATCACAAAGAGAGACAGACCTTGAAGCTCTGGAACATGTCAAGGTTCTGCTGTCTGAACTGGAAGTACTGGGCCAGCAGTCTGAAGGTCTCCACCTGGTCGAACTTCCTGGCTCTCAGGAAACGGAGGATGAAGTCGTCGTCCGTCCGCAGGAAACCGATGTCTGGCCGCGTCACGATCATGTCCCGCACCTCGAATGAACACGGACGGAAAAACGGGACTAAACATGTAGTTCTGCAGTTTGAACTGGTTTTGGATAGCATCCTGGGAATTACAGTCCAATATACAGTCCAATTTATTCAATATGAATAAAGACAGGTTCTACATTATGAGCTGTGTTTGTGGCCCTGCGTCAAAATCTAGTTTTAAAACTTTATTATTTGTGTTTATATTGTGCTCACTCTCATGCATTTTGATGTTCTGTTTTTCTTCATGTGTTGTGTATCTTCTTCCTCTGAGCCACAGAGCTCCACTGTTGCTCCAGAAACTACTAAAAACACATCAGTGAGCCCCACTGTTGTTCCTTCATCACCATCAACACACACTGGACTTTATTTGGTCCCACACACACCGTCCTACTGCCCCAAATACTCCCTAGAGCACCAAATGTGGATTCATCCGCCGCTGAAAATAGTCCCCAACAAAATGCACTATTTCCTCCTGTTTGTTTGATAAAAACAAAAATGAAACTATATATTTGTGAGGTGTGTTTAAAGTACAGAATAACACCAGACTAATACTTAAAAAAACCTGCTGTGCTTGAGCTGAATATTAGCATGCTGACATTAGCTGTAAATGGTAGAATATGATGCTGTGTACCTGCTGGATGTCCTGGTGCAGAGTGTCCGGGTTTTCATTCAGCTCTAAGCGAGCCTTCTCCGTCATCTCTGAGCTCAGGCCTGCGTGTAGGTGCGTCATCGTGGAGTCTGGTTTGGTTCCTTACGTCCAAAATGTGTTTCTGTACAAACTGTAGTCCCTTAGATTAATAGACTGATTTATTTTTCCGCCTTTTATGTCTTAAGTTTCCAAGTTTTATTCCAACGTCTGGACGTCAAGACGTTTCTTGACGTTGGACAATCGTTTGTGGCTCAGTTGTTCATTTGGTTGTTGAATGGAGTCTTTGCCCTTTTATCTGTAACACAATCTTATCTGCTGTCTGTGTTTTCGATGTCTTTGATTTTAAATTCCATATTTACAAAAACCAAGCATGACTGCTACAGTTTCAACTCTTGAAAAAGTCCCAGATTTCGTCGGTAAGAGACAATCGTGGTCGTAACAGCTTGTGAATCAACAATCGTCGCTGCCGTCTTCCTCTACATTGTTGGTTCTCAGGAGGCTGGAAGTCCCTGGTTTTGGTTTTTGATGCTGGATTGAAGTGTTGAGTTTGTTACAGGCTTTCAGAGCGCCACAATCTGAGTCATGGCAGGGATGCGTGGTTTAATGAACAGCGCATGAAGAAAGGACAGTTCAGTAATCGTCAGTGCCAGATTCACATCTTTTTTTGTCCTAATTTTCTTCCCGTCCGGCGTCTCACAGCTCCCTCCTCCTCCTGCTCTCTGTCATCTTTCAGATTCTGGTTTCAGGTTTTCTCAGGCGACGTCGACCCTCGGCTTCGTCATGACGAGGCTGATTGGAGCTGGAGGCTTGATGATGATGATGATGAGTCCTGTTGGGGTCGCGACCTCTCGGTTGGGTTGTCAGTGAAAGGTCAAAGGTCAGTTAAGGCAACTCGGTCCGACGTGGGCCTCCTCAGCCTAGGAGAGAGGAAGATGAGCAGTTACAGAACATGACGTTTTTTTCTAGGAATGTGGGTTTTTACCTGGGAGGAGTTCTCGTTCTACAACCAAAAGCCTTCACGTGGTGTTTTATAGTATTTTAAAAGTTATTGTATAATATTGTATTGCTTTCTTTAAAAAAGAACATGAATATTACATAAAAAAACAACAGAATAGACAGAATAAAGTACCAGAACAGGCAAAGTCAGCACAGACCTGAGTTCAGTATGAGTACATTTACTCAAGTACAATTTTGAGATATTTGTACTCTACTTGAGTACTATTTTACTACTTTATCCTCCACTACATTTCAGAGGGAAATAATGTACTTTTTACTGCACTACATTTATCTGACACCTCCACCTTCACCAGCTGCATCATTAAAGTAATGCTCACATTAATACATCAGTAATTATAATCCAGTAATATCATATATTATTCTGAAATGGGCCACTCTGCATGAGTACTTTTACTTTTGGTACTTAAAGTATATTTTGATGCTGCTCGAACTTTTGTGTATTGAATGCAGGACTTTTACTTGTAACAGAGTATTTCTACACTGTGGTATTACTACTTTTACTTAAGTAAAAGTATCTGAGTACTTCTTCCTCCGCTGGTTTACTGCATGTTAAGTGATACTTTCAACTTTCAGAGAAGAAAATGCATAAACGTGTCTTTATTAAAGGCTCTGCCTGCTTCTACGAACACAAAACTCTTCTTCTCTTCTCACGTGTGAACATGTTACCTGACCACGCTCGAGCCGTCCAAGAGGAAAGAATCAAATAGAACTGATTCCAATATTTTTAAACTTGACGCATTCAACTTTGACAACTTTTAGGCAAAAAAAGAATCAGTACTCAGTATTTCCTCAGGAGATGTTTTTATTCCTGGCAGCATGTAGAAGGCAGTAAAAGTACTAATACCACACTGCATTGAAAATGTTCCTTCAGTAAAGGTTTGGGAGTGTAATCAGGAAAATGTAGTTACAGTAGTAAAAGTATTAAATGTGCCTCATTAGTCTCATTAGATGGTTCTTCCTCATCAGTCATGCAACAGCAGGATTTGACTGTTGGAGCTGGTTGAGGTGGAGCTCATTGATTATTTTCATTCTGGATTCATCTGCTGAGTATTTTCTCCATTAATCGATTGATTGATTGTTTGGTTTGTAAAAAAATGACATGTTTGGAGTATTAAGTATTTAGTACATTTTCTTTTTGTTTTTATGTGCTTCATTTTGAATATGTTCATGATGTAGCTAATATATGTATTTTAAATTGCTCATTCATAGCTGCTATCTGTTCTTGTACTTCTGCTGCTGTTCAATCAATCAATCAATCAAAGGTTATCTTTATCTTTCTTTTCATCTCCACCCTATATGGGGGTTGGCCCACCCACTATACCCCGCCTCCACCTCGTCCCCATCTGCCGTTCACATTCATTGTGTCAGACGTCGTCCACTCCCGAGGCAGCACACTGAAACCCCAGCGACACCTGAAGGTCCCACGGGGCTGTATTTTACATTTCCACCGCTGAGATCAAACACGAAGGCAAATAAAAGCGTCCGAGCTGATGGATGTTGCTCTTCTGCACGATGGGGGACAGAATGTGTAACGTTTAATGTAGAGTTCGGTGGATTTATCCGAACAGACAAATTCCTGTCAGTTTAATGATAAAAGTGACCCCTTGTGATATGTAGGCAGTGTGTGCGTGCGTGTGCGTGTGCGTGCGCATCCTCGCCAAATGTCCTCACAAGGAGGCAAAGATTTAAGAGCATCCTCCACAAGTGAGCACATTTAGCGGGGATGAGCCGCTCCTACGTGCGGTTTGTTGTATTTTGGTATTAATTTAAATGGAGATACTGACAGCGAAGCGACCTGCTAGGTGTGCTGGTTGAGTCCCGGCCGTCCTGGCTGGCCCGACGGCCCTCCGGCGGTGGTGCTGATGCTGCGGACGGCGGCGGCGGTGGCCATCGGTAACCCGCGGACAAAAGAGATTCCCGTTAAAGTGAAAAACGACCGAGCAGGAAAAACAAAGGTAAACGTCCGTGAGGGCGCCAGAGGTGGCTGAAGCCTGTCCTTGTGGATCCGTGCGTGCGGAGGACGGCGCGGCATCACACCGAGGTGCGTTTTCACTTTGTCAAGCGGCCGAAATGCGCAGCGCGACTTCCGGTCAGCACTTTCAAAATACATCACCAAATTCTCAGCGACGAAATCTAAACACATCTGCTTTGCTCCTGTGATCATAGATCTTTAAGAAGTAAATGCAACGTTCACATTATTGCCAACAGATATATTATGAAGAAGAATATTTTGAAGAAGGGCTTATATATATATATATATATATATATATATATATATAAATTTAAGAGACACGTTTTTTTTTAAATTATGTATAGGCCTATTTTATTGATTTAAATAAATAAAAAAAATCAAAGAGAATAAAAAGCTATAGACAAGAAATGAAAGAAAAGACACACCCACACAAACATATATACATACATTCACATGCACCTACATTCCTGCATACACAGATGAAAAAGATGTATAGAAAATGCTTTTTTAACAGTTTGTTTATTGTGTATCTTATAATCAACATCCATCAGATCAGTTAATATTATACAAAGCAGGGTTTGCTGTTACAGGTCTGTGTAGGAGCGGCATTTTATAAAGACTAGGGCAGCACCTGACTATTAATATCATTATCAATTATTCTATCAGTTATCTTTTTTCAATCGATTAGCCTTTGAAACCTTAGAAAATCGTAATATTCAAAACCTCCCAGGTAAACAACCAAAAATGTCTTGTTTAATTCTACGAACAGTTAAAGAAAATCAAATATATTATTAATTTACATGATATAAAATGAATAAAATTAAGGTCTTTGGTGCATTTTGTGTGGCACTTCAGCAACTTGTTTTCCGTAATTACAAATCCTACTCTTTTATTCTGAAGCCACACGCAACAGGTTTCCGGCCTGTCTCTTGTTAACGCTGTCTAACTTTACCTACCTGGCGGCCGCGCGCGTTCACGAGTCAACCTGGACAGACTGTCGGTTGTGCGCGCGCACGCGGGTACACGCATACGCGCATGTATAGGCCACAGGAAGTCGGCTAAACACTTATAAATATAAATAATATTCTATATTTACACGGTATTTGAATTGATTACATTTTTACAAAACATTCTATTTTATGTGTTTGTGCTTATTTCGTTTTTGTACTTTTTTTTTACCCTCCTGTACTAATCTAAACATAGCTTTCTACTATTTATTCATCCTTTATTTATTTATCTATTATTTATTAGTTATTTTGTACATTTTCACTTAATTATCTTTCCTAACCCCGGTCGATAAAGTTTTATCTTACACTAAGTATTAACATCACTTGAAAAATGACTCAAACGATGAATTGATTATCAAAAGGTTGCCATTAGATATCGACGATGAAGCTCAATACATTTAAATACCTCTTGATAACAGCGTGAGGGCTTTTATTGTGAAGGCGCAATGCGGCCTCCTCGGGCAGTGACGTACTTCCTGTTGTGAGCCGGGAAACGCCTCGCTGAGAGCCTCTCTGCCCCTTTCAGCCGCTGACTCGTGTTAAAAACCTTGTAAATTACGTTATAATTAGTTTTTATATTCCCCGAAGTTTACGCCACAGCGGTCTGTACGTGTCACCGTGCTTGTCGTCTCGCTTTCGGGACATTTTAGCCGCCGAAGCTGCCCCCGCGGCGCGCTAACGTTAGCTCAGCAGCTAGCAGCCATTCGCTCCTCAAGGAAGGGATCGATTAGTCGTCATCGTGATCATGGATCGAACAGGAGTCGCAGCAGAAACACCGAAGGTGAGCTAAGCCAGCCAGCCGGTGTTGGCTGTCCCGGACTGACGGGCCTGAAAAGGCCGACGTTGGCTCGCTGTGAGCGGACAGACCGCTCGGCAGCTGCCGGTCACATGTCTGGAGATACCGGCCTTAAATCTTAAATCTTTTACACAAATAGATCGATACGGTAATTATTAGTAATTCAGCCTCTAAGTCCTGTGGGCGGGGCCAAGAAGAAACGCGTCACTTCTTCTTTTATTGTCTCTGTTTATAACTGAGGTTGAATTGCACTGTAATAAAGTCTCCAGGGGCTTTAATATTTGCAGTTAGGCTGCCTCCAGTTTTTAACTAATCCGCCCACCTCTATATTTTGTCATCTTGTCTTCTTTCCTTGCGATTCGTACAGTTTATTCTTCATTTTTTGGGACTGGTGGTTCCATGGCCTGCATACACAAACAGTTCCAGGTCATTAGGTACACCTATTAGTGGTCGGTTCATCTGTACGTTGATCCACACAACACTGTTTTGATATTCCTTAAATATCACTTAAGTAATTTTTCTTGTAAAAGTGCCAACCATTCTCCATTTCCATCGTCTCAGTTGTGAGGATTTTGCTGCTTTTGTGTCTCACATGCTAGTAAACAGAACAGATTTGAGTTTTTGACTGCAGGCTGGACAAAGTCAGATATTTTACGATGTCATGTTTGGCTAATCAAGAAAATAATTAGCAGTTTATTCAAAGTTCCTAATCTGTTTTTAGAGAGTTGATCCACCTCGTGTGTGGAGGCTGCAGTTTGTGTTGCTGTTGAACTGTATTGTGTTAGAATGAAAGGGCTGTTTTTATTATTTAGTCTACCCTTGTTGATAGATATGGGGTAGACAGCATATTAGGAACACATAACTTTAACTGGACTGTTGTTTTAAACCTCGTTAATATTTCAGGGTGAACCTAACAAACTGGCAGCTGAGTGTTTTTGGTCTGATCTCACCATCACGTGCTGCCGTGGTGGCGTTCACAGACTCAAGTTAATCAGTGTGCCACATTATTTAGCAGTGATCTATATGATCAGAGTGTAATGACATTTAAATAAGGTGAGTGTGTGTGTGTGTGTGTGTTTTCCAGAGCCCGTGGGGTTCGGTGGCCCCGGCGGCTCCGGCCTGCTCTCTGACTGATGTGATGAGCGAGCAGCTGGCCAGACAGCTGGACGAGGAGAGCAACGCCTTCCCTACATTTACTGAGTAAGTGTGTGTGTGTGTGTGTTATGGCTGAACAATTAATCGACATATTATCGAAATCACAATATGGCCAGGTGCAATATTCAAACAGTAGAAGCTGCAATTTTCTGATGAAGGTAAAATGTGTGACGAAACAGGCCTATAGATCATATCGCAATCGTAATATCAGTCAAAATAATCGCTATGTGATTTTTTTTTTTACATATCGTGCAGCCCTAGTGTTTGTGTGTGAGACAGTACTTTTGAAGTCGCTCTTTCTTTATTACCACTAATCAATCTGTTTTTGTATGTTTTAAAGTGTAAAATGCTTCATTACACCGAATTGTTTCTGTGCTCAACTCTGATTGGCCGGTTACTGCAGTCTTAATTCTACTACTTCTGAATAACAGACATCTAATCACATCACAGTCTGATTGATTTGCAGTCTGATGTATTGGTGCCTACTCTTCCTTCTTCAATAATCGCTCCTGTAAGCTTTATTTTGTGAAAATCTCCTGCTTCAGCGACTAAATAAAAGTCTAAACAATCAACATAGAGATGTGGAAATTCAAGCAATTATTTATTTTTGTGTCTCTGTTTTTTAGATTAAAATTTTTTTTTTAAATTATTACACAAGGTCAAAAGGACACACACACACACAGAGGCGCCAAAAAACAATACCACCAGCTGAAAACATCGACAACAAAAATAGAGCAGAAAAAGAATAAATAAATTGATAGAAAATATATTTCCATCTCGTTGTTCTCTCGGTGTTCAGTGTAAACTGAAGGTTAACAGAACAGAATTTAGACGTCAAGCAGGAGTTTAACTGTTTGTCTCTTGTTTTACTGTCACTCTTTCCTTTACCCCGTCCTCTCTGTCTGTCTGTCTGTCTCTCTCTCTCTCTGTCTGTCTGTCTGTCTCTCTGTCTCTCTCTGTCTCTCTCTCTGTCTGTCTCTCTCTCTCTGTCTGTCTCTCTCTCTCTCTCTGTCTGTCTCTCTGTCTCTCTCTCTCTCTCTCTCTCTGTCTGTCTGTCTGTCTCTCTCTCTGTCTGTCTCTCTGTCTCTCTCTGTCTGTCTGTCTGTCTTTCAGTCCCGCAGCAGACCTCTTGTTGTCAGATGAAGTTTCTGATACGACCAGTGACCTGATGCTCGCCCAGATGCTGCAGATGCAGTTTGACCGCGAGTTCGATGATCAGCTCCGCCGTGAGGAGAAGAAGTTTAACGGAGACAGCAAAGGTAGAACCACAGTACATGTAACACACCTGTGATAATACAGTAGTTAGTGCAGCTACTGACTGCGGTTGATTGAAAGAGGAATACTGTGTGAAGTGTACTTGGTGTTTCAGAGCTGCTCAGCTCAGTCTGTGTTTTGATGTTTGTGTGCAGTGTCCATCTCCTTTGAGAACTACCGTATGGTTCATCCGTATGAAGACAGCGACAGCTCAGAGGACGAGGTGGACTGGCAGGATACAAGACACGACCCCTACAGAGCAGGTAACACACCTGCAGGGGCTGGACAAAATCATATCTACTTTAATTACTAACATTACAGTTTCTTACATTCCTGTGTTTAAAAATGTAATTTAAAAGATAAATAGACCGACCAATCACAAGACAACAGAGTGGTTATACAAAATATAACAATGCACATCCAAAAATACACTCACAGTACCAACAATAAAAGTCGGTGTGGACAAAATATTATATTGACAAAATTGTGCAAAACTTCGAATCTACAAGATAACAAGAAAATGCGAACTAAGGTCCTGCCTCGGACCAGACAGATATCCAATCAGATTTCAGGCCACTCCCTGGACGTTCCCCTGATTACAGTACCATTCAGTCCTGGCTCAGTATGTTTTCATGTTTTTGAAGTAACATAAGGCAGCGTATAGAGGATAGCTGCTGAGCTGAACTAGTGCAGTTGTAAAGACCACAGAACTGTGTAGACTGACAACAACCTCAACAATAACCAGCGAGTTAAATCAACACTCTGACAGTCACACAACGAATAAAAGGACTATTGACTTACAAGGTGTTGTTGTTATTTTGTCTACCTGATTTTTCCCGCAACAGTGCTGGAAACATACCTTTCTAGTACCGCTTCATTTCGTGCTGCTACAACTTGATGTGTTAAACCTGTTGGGGATCACTTTTATCCGTTTCACCTCACTGTGACGTGGATCTGTGAAGTTTCTGTCCACGAGATAATCATCACACAAACTCTAAATCTGTGTGTGTGTGTGTGTGTGTGTGTGTGTGTGTGTGTGTGTGTTCAATCAGAAAAGCCCCAGACCACGCCCAGGAGAGGCTTCACCGGGAAAGGCAAGAACATCACCACCAAACACGACGAGGTGACCTGCGGCCGCAAGAACACGGCACGCATGGACAACGTAAGACAGCATCATTCTCTTTAATGCTCATACTGTGTCCAAAGCTCTGTACACCCTGTGTGAAGAGAAACAACGCTACATCCTCTCCTCCCCCTCCTCCTCCAGTTTGCTCCAGAAGTCCATGTCGGCGACGGGCTGGGGATGGACCTGAAGTTGTCCAATCAGGTGTTTAACTCTCTGAAGCAGCACTGCTACAGTGAGCAGAGACGCAGCGCCAGACTGCACGAGAAGAAGGAGCACTCCACTGCTGTACGTACGGACACACAGCGCTCACACACAGCGCTCAAATAAGGAATAATAATACACACTCAAACTCTTTCTCCTTCCTTTCTCCTCAGGAGCAAGCGGTGGACCCTCGCACTCGTCTGCTGATGTATAAAATGGTGAACGCCGGCGTGTTGGAGAACATTAACGGCTGCATCAGCACAGGAAAAGAGTCTGTCGTCTTCCACGCCGACGGAGGGAGGTGGGTGGATAGAAGGAGGGATCAGTAGGATGTCATGAGGTCCAGAAATAGTCTTAAACATCCTTAAAGAAACACAAAAAACATTTAGGGAAATCAGCTTTCTTTACACACAACAAAATACCTTTAGCTTGTACAAAGACTGGAAGTCGAGGGAAAATACACCTGCTGACAAGTCCAAGGACTTTATCTGTGTGTGTGTGTGTCAGCCTGGAGGAGGAGCCCGTCCCAGACGAGGTGGTGCTGAAGGTTTTCAAGACGACACTCAACGAGTTCAAGAACAGAGACCGCTACATCAAAGACGACTATCGCTTCAAAGATCGCTTCAGCAAACTGAACCCAAGGAAAGTCATCAGGCTGTGGGCCGAGAAGGAGATGCACAACCTGGCCAGGTAAACACCCTCTTACTGGTCCTACTGACGCCGGTACTGTCTGGTACTAACGTTATATCTCGTGTCTCTTTAAAGGATAATTCCAGTTTATTTCAAGCTGGTTCTTATTTTTGTAGTCCGAAAGATGGCGGCTGTTTCTGGTTCCTGGTTCTCAATAACATATGTCATAAGTTACCTGTCGAGCAGTTTTCAGACCGCCGCTTTATGGTGGCCCAAATATTGAACTTCCCTTCTTGGTGTTTGTGTTATGCGGGCAGTGTGTTGTGTTTATTTTGCCCATCGGTAAGACATTCTGAATCATTCTGGTAGCTTTTAATAAATCATGACTGGTTCCTTTAAACGTCTTGTGGAAATTAGAGATCTGGTGGAACTATAGTGAAATAAAAAAATCAGCAGATCTTTATGCAACTCTACATAATTTGCATATAATTATAATCCATAAAGCAGGCAGCAAAAATAAGGTAAATGAGGGTTGAAGCAGTGAGGCTGAGCGGGGCAAACCAGCAGCCACATTCCTTATTCCAACAAATACATTATCCATTTAGTCCAGCTTGTGATGTATAAATCATTTCTCAGTCTTAGTAGGAAAGTCTTTCCATCTCATGAATCTCTTACGAACTTTTTTTGCTGCTGCAGTAAATATTTTCAGGAGTTTTCTGTCATTTCCTGTTGTTCCTTCTGGCAGATCCCCCAAATACAGTGACACAAATATGCGCAGTGTGATTCTCCAGATATATCCCCAAAATATTTGTATCTTTGGCCCAAAAAAAAGTGGTGTTTACGTGCCTCATCATCCCAGCAGTTTCTCCAACATGTATGGTCTGTTAAGGTTTAGATATGTAGTAGAACAAGAAGTAGAGAACACAGATCATCCCCAGCTGCTACTAGTACACTCCTCACACTGTTGTCTCTGCTGCTGCCAGTACTATCTCCTAGTTATTGTAATTATACCATCATGTTATGGAAACTACGAGCAAAGAAACAGAGAAATCTAAATGTGTGTGTGTCTTCAGGATGAAGAAGGCAGAGATTCCCTGTCCAGAGGTGGTGCTGTTGAAGAAGCACATCCTGGTGATGTCCTTCATCGGTAAAGACCACGTTCCTGCTCCTAAACTCAAAGACGTCATGTTGAGCTCAGAGGACCTGAAGAAGGCCTTCTACCAGGTCCTACATGTGAGTACGCTGCACAGCAAGTACTACGCGTTGTACTGCATCTATACACTACGTGTAATGATTCGTTTCATTGATTCATCTTTCGATTTCTTCCAGTTAGTTTCTAAAATGTCTGAAATGTTTTCAGTGTAAAATGATAGAACAGAACGATCAGATCAGAATTTGACTTCTGCACTTGTTGATTATTTAACTAATCAGCAGTTTACACTCATTCTGCTGGCACTTTTTTCTAATCTGAGTTATAATAATAAACTTTATTTACACAGAACTTTTCAAATAAAGTTACAAAGTGCTTTACATGGTTGAACCAGGATTAAAACTCTTCATGAGGCAACGAGGCAAATCAGATCAGACCATTAAACTAATTAAACATAAAAAGTGCATTTAACCTCCGTAGGAACAAAAGCTGAGTGCATGTGAGTGTGTTCAGTGCTACAGTACAAGTGTTTAGAGGGTTTTTTATACTATAATACTGAATTATAGAAAGTAAAGTATCTCCGTCTCTGTGCAGCTGATGCAGCTGTTGTATCAGGAGTGTAACCTGGTTCACGCTGATCTCAGTGAATACAACATGCTGTGGCACGAAGGGAAGGTACGGCCGAGTTCTTCTTCTTTCCTTTTTTGTTAACTTTCTGCTTTCTGTTCTTTAAAGTTCCTCAAAGCTCTCTTCCATCCATCCATCGTTTCTTGCATCTGTTCTCCTCTTCGGGCTCTGTTCTGTGTCCTTCTCTCTTTCATCCGTCGTCTTAATTCTTCTGACGGCACTTCTTTCCCTCCTTCTTCTAGCTCAACTTCTCTCCCCTCTTTTCCCTTCTTTTATTCTACTACTTTCCTTCCCACCTTCCTTCCTTTTTTATCATCTGTATCCTTATTTTGTGTTCCTTCCTTCTGTCTTTTCTCCCTTCCTCCCTCACTTTAGTTTTCATGTTAATTCATTGATTCTTTACCTCCTTTTTACAGATAATATGAGTCAAACCTACCACAGTGCTGCTCTAATGTGTGTGTGTGTGTGTTGTAGGTGTGGTTGATAGATGTCAGTCAGTCCGTCGAGCCCACCCATCCTCACGGCTTGGAGTTCCTCTTCAGGGACTGCAGGAACGTTGCCACGGTAACAGCTAGTTTTCATCTACATAATGCAGCTCCTGTTAAAAGTGGTTCACGTGAAGATTTCTGATCCAAACTCCTGTTAAAGAGTGAAGCCGTAAAACCTGCAGGATTCAGTCTGAAAACACGTCGAGCGGCAGGCCGAGGTCACGATGAGTCACGTTTCAACTGTGGAGGCAGACGTTTGTGTTTCTGCACATTTTTACACTGAGTTTGGTCGGATTTCTGTGAGTTGTAGTGGTGTATACTGAGGAAGTGTGTGAGACGTCTCGTTACCATCTTTATTATCTTCTGTCTCCTAAACAAGAAGCAGAGCCGGAGGTTTTGTTTGAATGGTGACAGGCAACATCACTGTTTTAATTCACAGGGAATTCAAAAGTCAGAGAAACTGATGGCTTTATTTTTTATGGACTTGAGTTTTCTAAGTGTGTCACATTGTGTTTTATTATTTGTCTCTAATAAAACTGAAAATTGTGAATTAACTATTAGTTAATTCACAATCAGGGTACAAAATGTGCAGCCTAAATTAATTAAAAATGTGATCTAATGTGTTTTGGGCCAGACAACATTAAAAATTGATGTTTTATTTTGCCCATCGTAGAAATCATTTATTCCAGACAGAAGATTCTTATTGATTCTTTTTCCAAGTTTAAATAGTTTTGCTGATATCATTTATGTAACCTGTGTGTGTGTGTCACAGTTCTTCCAGAAGAGAGGGGTGAGCGAGGCGATGACTGTGTATGAGCTTTTCAACGCCGTGAGCGGACTGAACATCCCTGTTGGTGAAGAGGAAGAGGCCGAGTTCATTGCGGAGGTAACACACACACACACTCTGAAACACAGAGACGTTCAGCTCAGACTTCATGAACATATTATTTTTAATGAAATCTTAATTATAATTTAGCTTTTTGATTCCCTTTAGTCAGATTTGAGGTTTGGGTTTTTTTTACGGGGTTTTTGGTCTGTGTGGAAATGAAGGAGCTCATCTCTGTGGTGTTTAGGATTTGAGGTGACATTTCTGTAGATGGCACTCTTCTCTTCCTGGTGCTCACTGACTTCTTGTTCTTTTATTTATTCCAAAAAAGCCTTCAAATGTTTGAACGCTTCCTTTCCTCTGCAGCAGGAAAGAGCTGCCAGAGAGTTGGTGTTTAGAGCAGCTTAAGAAAAAGCTTTGATTAGAGGTAAATGCTCTCTGTGCTCTCTGACAGATCGTGGCGTTGGAGAAGAGGAACGAGGATCACGTGCAGAAGCGAGGAAAGAAAACCTTCCCCGTGGCCTCTGAAGACGGCGACCCTCCTTTAAAACCCGACGCTGATGACTAACGCTCACCCCCGGCTCGCTCTCTCTTCACGATCCCGCCGTGTTGAAAACGCTACAAAGAGGAGATGAACGGAGGAGGCCCCTGGAGGGACCCGGTGCCTCCCCCCGCCCACCAGCCGGCAGGGCGGAGCGCCTCCTCCTGGCTGCTGGAGGAAGAAGTTTCACCGTGTTGGATGTTGAAGTCGGAGCGTCCTGGCTGCTGAGAGGCTCCAACAGGGTTTTCTGAAGCAGAGACCACATCTCATATCCTCCTGCTGATATTGGTCCACGCTGATATTTAGTCCACTATGTGTTTTTTGTAAGAAATTTAGTAAAAATACAGATTTAAACAGGCAAAGCTTCAGGTTAAAAGACGGTAAATTTATTCTATCATTTATTCTACTAAAATCTATGGAAGGAAACTATCTGTTTGTGTCTCTCTTTTCAGATTTACAGCTGAGAAGTATGAGATGCGCTCAAGGAAAAGAAACATGTTTGAAAACACACCTGAAAACTGCGGAAGGCTCAGTTTATTATTTTGGTCTTTTTGTTTGTCGCTCTGTCTCATTTCAGGCGGTTCAGGGGTCAAATATGGAAGGAGGGGTGTCAAAGGTCACAGCAGTCTGGTTTGATGTGGAAGCTAAAGCAGGGGGGGATTACATGCTTTGGTAAAAATAAATAAAATTGAAGCGCTAAAGAAACCTAAATTAAAGTGATGTTTGCAGTGAAACAGATCATACAAGTAGCTCTTAGATTGTGTAAGTTTAATTCAGAAGCTCTGGAGTAGGAGAGGGTGGTCACTTCTTGTGTTTTTGATCTTAATGGATAAAATGAGAGTGTTTGTCTCAGTGCAGCCTCTTCACATGATGTTGGTTTTAAGGTGGTTTTATTCTAATGAATTGCCTCAGTGGCGCTCTGCAGTTTAATGTGGTGACATTAAAGGTGGAGATGAAAACTCTTTTGTTGTCTTTTTATTCATCATTAATTGTGTTAATTATCAGTTAAACTCTGAAGGTTTTTTTGTTCTCATTCACACAAAGTTCATTAAAACTAAATTATCTTTGATTCATAAACACGTGACTGTCGGACTCTCACGTGACTCCCAGCAGCACCAACAAGAAGACTTCCGACCTGACTCCTTCAGAATAAAAGAGTCATCTCCACAAACAGAAACTGGCACCAAACTTAAAAATTTGCCCAAAATGTGAACGGCTGAATATTTATTTTTAAGCAGTGTTCGTATGAAAGTGCTTCAGTTTAAATCAGTAATTATAAGTCTTGAATCTGTATTTACTCGCACAAATAAAATAATATTACATGGAAACAACATATGGAAAATAATTAATACCTAACAGTTATGTCATAATTTACAGGTATACTCACTCACATAATTCAAGGTAAGGCATGTTATATTATTTCAAATGTTTTTATGTTTGATTGTAGATGCAGATGATTTCCTTTGGAGTAATAATAAAGTGGAAGTTGTTGATGTCTAACTTTGCACTGCTAGTCTATAATGAGATAAGACGAGCCTTTACTGATCCCTGAGGGAAAATTCAGGTGTTGCAGCAGCACAGGACACAAGTATTGAAGTACAAAGTAAATAGAAGTTTTTGAAATAAAAAATAAGAATAGAAATAAAACTAAAATGTGACCAGTGTTGTACTTAAACTAATAGTGCAGGTGAAGTGACACAGTGGTGTGATTAATAACAGCAAAGTGAAGGACATGTAAGAGCAATACGATACCATCAACTATAACAGCAAACACTAGAATAATGTAAAATATGATTAATTAACTATAAAATATAATATAAGGTGAAATGTAGTAATATATTGTGTTGCCTTGTTTTTATTTATTTTTGACGCCAGGTATAAATCTATGCTTTTCTTTCAGTGTGGATTGAAATTAAATAATAATTTACGCTACTGGAGAACTGCTGAAGAATGTTTTTATTCTGCGCTTTTATTGTGAAGACCCACACCGGAAGCGGAGCGGCCGCCGGTTGAACGGCAGCCTTCCCGCCTCTGCTCCCGCCGCCGCCGCCGAACTGAGGATTAAACGGCGAATAAAGGCAGCGTTGAGTTGCGAGGATGAGTGAGGAACATCACCTGGAGCGCTACCTGGAGCTGCGTGAGAACCCGGTGCAGTTCGAACATGCGTCCAGCGTCAACAACGTCTTCTTCGACGAGGCCAACAAGCAGGCGAGCTAGTTAGCGCCGCGGCGGCTAACGGCTTCCGTGAAATACTGTCGCTTGTTCAGTTACTGACCCGGACCCCGACCCGGACCCCGACCCCGACCCGGACCCTGACCCCGACCCCGACCCCGACCCTTACTGAAGAGGAGCAACTGTCGCGGTGTAGTTAGAGGGTTTACTGGCAGGGTTTTCATTGAGGCTGTGGGAAGATTTAGAGGAATATTGAGGTGTTTCAGGTTACAGCATTCACTTAAATCTGCCACCACAAACACACAGAAGTCAAAGCTAAATCAATCAATCAATCAATCAATCAATCAGTCAGTGAAAACAGATCAGATTTGTCCATTTGTTGCTCTTCTTTGTCTCGCACCAGTAAACTGAGTGTTTGTATGTTTTGGTTGAATAAAACAAGAAGTAAGGTCGAGCTCTGGGAAGTTTTTAACTATTTTCTAACATTTTACAGTTAAAACAAGTTTTTTTGTTGTTGTTTGTTTAAAACACTTTAAAGGTCACGTGTGTCTGAAACACGAGCACAATGTGCTTCCATAAACATCGCATTTAAAATTGAATGTAAAGGTACAAAACTATGAGAAGTTCAATAACTCATAATACAGAATGACTCCCCGCAGAGTTACATTATTATATAAAGTAATATAGAATATTTTATTAGTGCTTTAAAGAACAAGACAATAAAGCCACATTTTATTCTTGATCATTAATCAATGACTTGGCGATCACTTATTGATCCAGGCAGGGCAGAGGGGCTGTGTCGATGCTGCAGCTTGTTTTCTGACGTCTTTCATCTCCTGTTTTTTCTGGCTGCAGGTGTTCGCGGTGCGTTCAGGTGGAGCCACAGGTGTGGTGGTCAAAGGCCCGGAAGACAAGAGCAGTGTTGCCTTCAGGTACCTCAGCCTGGCAGGATTTAGTCTGTGATAGGTTGCATCTAAGGCCCGTTGACTCCTCGTGGCCAAAAATTCATATTTATTCCCTTTGAAGTTTTTAGAGGTGTGAGATGTGATTACAGTAATCATATATATTGATCATGTGATGTGTGCGCTTCCCTCCACAGAATGGACGATAAAGGAGAAGTGAAGTGTATCAAGTTCTCCATCGGAAATAAGATCTTGGCAGTTCAGAGAACTTTAAAGTCTGTGGTGAGTTCGGTTGTGCAGAATAAGACACTTAAAACTTCCTGCTTAGAGGCCACCAGGTAAACACGTGCAGTAATGTAACGGATTTAGAAGAAGAAGCTCCACCAGATGCAGTGTTTTCTTCACATCTGCTGAGCTACGTTTGTGCCTCAAGAGTATAAACAAGGAAAATCCATCAGTTGGATTTATTCAAAATAGAAAGAAATGTGAAGGGACTGGTTACTGTTACTCATTATAAAGCTAAAAATGCAGTACGCCTGGCTACGTGATGTGCAGCCCTCATGTTGTGTGACCTAAACCACTGATTTGATGTTGTTTGTAGGATTTCATCAACTTTATACCCGACTATCCACACACAGAGTTCACCCAGGAATGCAAGGTATGCTGCATTATCTTCTTTCCTCCTTTGTTTCTGTTGATTTCTAATCTTCAGATAAGAAGAAGTTGATTGAGCTGTGAGGAGAAATCAGGAGTTTAGCAGCTCTGATATTTTTTCTTCTGTAAATAAACTCTGTCTGTGTTGTTTGTCTTGTCCTGCAGACGAAGAACGCTAATGTTTTGGGTTTCTGTTGGACCAACTGGAATGAGATTGTCTTCGTCACCGATCAGGGAATTGAGTTCTACCAGGTAATCCAAAACACCTCTCCCAAAGAAAGAGATTTGGATCTAACGAGGTTCTACTGGCTGTTTTGTGTTCTCAAATACAGATTTTGAGAGCTCTTAGTTTGTGTTTAATTTGTTAGTGTAAGTACAGTTTAGATTCAAGTTTTGACACCGATAAATAACTGCAACGTCCGCGGTTCGACTCCCGGCAGGGGACCTTTGTTGCATGTCATACCCCCCTCTTTCCCCGTGTCTCCTGTCGATCTCTGCACTGAAATTATCAATACAAATAAAGTTGCAAAAAAAGAAAAATACATTTTTCGATACTTGGAGATGTATAAATCTTTTTTTCATTTTAACAGAAGGAGTCAAGCTTATTTAAATGTTGTCTAAACACAAGCAGCCATAGCAGGACTTTGCCTAAATAAAGTACAGACTCAAACTGGCAGAACGCTTATTATCTGATCAAACAATAAGTGAATCTGAATACTTGCTGCTGAAGGCAAGCGGAGTCTGAGATGTTCTAAAATGGCCACCGTACTTCTAGGACAAACCTCAGAGTGTTTTTGTCTCACTCGTGGTCAAAGATCTGAGGACAGAGCGGTTTTGTCTTCTGGTGTGTAATGAACGTCACAGGAGTGTCTACAGAGAGTTTTCTGTCTCTCCTCAGGTGTTTCCAGACAAGCGCAGCCTGAAGCTGTTGAAGAGTCAGAGCATTAATGTGAACTGGTACCAGTACTGTCCAGAGACGGCCGTCATCCTGCTGTCCACCACCGTGCAGGGGAACATCCTGCAGCCCTTCGCCTTCAGGGTGAGCAGACACTGATCGCCTGATTTTATTCTGTTTCTTCTTCCAACAAAGAAATAAAACCTGACCAGGAAGATGCTCAGCTGAGGGCTTTTATGTGAGAAGAATATCGGCAGTGTTAATGCTCATCATTAGTGTTGCTGTTGCATATGAAGCATTAACTGAGCCCAAAGTCTCTGCAGGTTGTTGGAGGGGGAGATCTAAACCCCCATGTCCCTGTTTTATATTTTAGATAACAGGTTAATGTGCTGAGTTTTTACAGGTTTTATTTTGTTGCTGATAAATCAGCTTGTTGTTACTCATTTTGTTTTTGTTTTTTCAGAATGGGACCATGTCCAAGATGTCCAAGTTCGAGATCGAGCTGCCGGTCGTCCCCAAACCCGCCAAACTCAGCCTGTCGGAGAGAGACGTCGCCATGGCACCCATGTAAGTTGCTGCCATAGCGACTCAACTGTAACGGCATCTCCATGAAACTGAAAATGAAAACGTTGTCAGAAATCTCATCCTCTCTCTTCTTTATTTAAAGCTTTGGTGTTTCTGTTCAAACAGCAGCTAATTAAAGCAGAGAAACCTGACCGCACTAAACAAATTCAGATAATTGATCATAAACTACCTGCGATCAGTGTCTTAATGATGTGCCACTAATCGGAGAAGTTACTAGAGAGATTCTACGTTTTTGCACGTTTAGATCTCAGTGTTTCTCAGAGGTACATTTTTATTTTTCTACATTTTTAGGCTGTAGATGTCTAGATTTCTAGTTTTCCTTATTGTTTCTAGATTTCTCTTCTTCATCTCCTCTTCTTCTTCTACCCTATTTCCTCAAATAATGTTTGTCTCAGGCACACTGTTGTTGTAGTAACGTAGAAGCGCCACAAGATGGCAGCAGCTACGTTCAAAGCACCATATGGGAACCTTTCAAGTCACTGCGTTTCCTGCAAATGTTTCATAATAAGCCTTGTTAAGAAATGAAGGTCACTGGAACGCAGTCAATATTTGAGGAAATACGGTATTTCAATATTTTTAATACTTTCGTTTCATGTGTCTTCCCCACCCCACCACCACCACCACTTCTCAAAGTGTTACTCTTTAACTAATTAAGTTGTTTTTGTTCTGCTTGTCTGAATATTCTGAAAATTCTCATCAAATAGTTCAAATATTGATGAGATATTTCTCTCTCTCTCTCTCTGTGTAGTTATGGTCAGCTGTTTGTGATGTACCTGAAGCATCACTCACGAACAGCCAACAGTCCCAGTGCAGAAGTGGTGCTGTATCACTTACCAAGGTACACACACACACACACACACTTCCAGCTATAGGCAGCATAAGCCTCAGTCATGACTTTACACAGAGACTCTTAGTTTTTGAGACCAATTCGTTAACAAAGCAGTGAGAAATCAAATGATACTGAAATGGAAGCATCATCAACAAGTGTGTGTGAACTTTTCCGTGTGTGTGTGTGTGTGTGTGTGTGTGTGTGTGTGTGTGTGTGTTCAGGGAGGGTGCCTGTAAGAAGACTCATGTGTTGAAGCTGAACACGACGGGGAAGTTTGCCCTGAACATCGTGGACAACCTGGTGGTGGTTCATCACCAGAGCTCCCAGGTTCCATCATCTTATTCATATACACGTTGTTAAGTACATTTACTCAAGTACTGTTCTCTTTGAGGTATTTGTACTCATTGTTTCATGCTACTTTATACTTCACTACATTCCAAAGGCAGATATTGTACTTTTTACTGAATGTAACACATTGTTCAGTGCACAAAATCTCCTTCTTATCAGGTCGTGTAAAGTCGTATTTTCTTCAGTGCAGTAAGAATATAAACGTAGTTTCAATGCAGTTTCAGGTATTTTCTCATTCCTTCTCGTTTCAAGCTGCAGACTCAAAAACAAACTGAGTTAAAAGTAAAAACTGGTTGAATACAGTATTCTTACTGCACCGACACCTCATAAGAAAGTACGATTTTTAGGGACGTAACTATATTCAGAAATATCTTCATGACACTGACGACTTTTTCCATTTTGTGTTACTTTCTACTTCTACTCCACCACATCCCAGAGAGAAATGTTGTACTTTTACTGCACTACATTGATCAGACAGCTTGAGATTGTCCTTTGCCAATCACATGCCTGAAATAACATGCTGAGCCCAAATACATTTTGCTGATAATACTTTTCTACTTTTACTTCAGATTTTGAATGCAGGACTTGTAACAGAGTATTTTTACACAGTGTTATTACTACTTTTACTTAAGTAAAATATATAGTAAAATATATACTTCTTCCACCACTACCAACAGTAAAAGGCTACTTGCACATTAATGCATCAGTAATAATAATTCAGTAATATCTTTTTCTTTTCTGCTGAATGAGTACTTTTACTTTTGATACTTTAGTACATTTTGCTGACGATCATTTTACTTTAATAGCTGTTGAAAGCAGGAATTTTACTACTGTGGTATTGCTACTTTTACTTATGTAAAAGTATGCGAGTACTTCTTCCACCTCTGGTGTTATTTATACTGTGTGCGTGTGTGCGCGCGCTTCAGACGTCTCTGATCTTCGACATCAAGCTGAAGGAGCCAGACTGCGCCGTCAACACACACCAACCTGTCCTACCTGCCAGGTCCATACACCCCTACAGGATACCACTGTCAGGTAGAGACGCACACACACAGTCAGGTTATTTACAGTGTTTATGTCATAGACTGTATATAAAGATGGACGACATGACAGCTCCCCAAAAGTGAAGCCAAAACATCTGGATGGCCCCCTGGTGGCTGGCTGCAGTACAGGTCATAAGCCCCGCCCCCTCCATGTTGCAGATGGGACATGGACCAAACTGAAAAATCAAAGTACACGTCCAATAAAATGTTCCCAAAGATGGTTTCTGTCATTTTAGGTTCTTATCACGCTGATGTTTGTTTGATCAGTTTGGTTTTAATTAGTTATTTGATGCTATAAAAGGGAGTGAGGGTGATTGACAACTTGTGGTGTACTCGCGATTGGTTCAGGCGGGTATGTGGGCGGGACCTTGATACCACAGCTCCATTACGAATCACTGCTGCGCAGACTCTGGCTCCAAATGACGTCACCAGCGCAAGATGGCAGCGCCCGGATATTTTGGCTTCATGTTGCACAGTAGGAGGAAGTGAAGACGCGTCGGCCATCTTTATACAGTCTGTGGTTTATGTTCATTCTGTACTGTGTTTATTCCCTTTTCTGTCTCTCTTCAGGTCCAGCAGTGGTTCCCTCACAGCCTCCAGCACCATGTCAGCTCTGTATCCTTTCACCTCCTATACAACTTTTACTGGGTGTTACTTTGACTGTGTCAGTTCTGCAAGTTGAGTTCTCCGTTTTTAAACATTTCTCACGCTGACCTTTAACCGTCACTCCAGACTCTTCCTCGTGGAGCGTCTTCCAGCCCGACATCATCATCAGTGCCAGTGAAGGTGTGGAAAACCTTCACCTTCTGTCATTCTCAGATTAACAAAAACAAACAGGATGTGCAGATTTATCTGGTTTGAAATAACGGATTCATGAGAAAGCAGCAGAAGTGTAAAAGATGTTTACGTTGCTTTCTCCACCTTCCACCATGACGGATGTGTAGTTTAGTCCACAGTGTGTGGAGAAACTGTCAGTTTATGAGACAATAAGCAGTGAAAACTATAAATATCTGGAGTTAGTAGTTATAGGACTTTTACTAAGATCTATATTATTATTATTAAATGTGTGTGTGTGTGTGTGTGTGTGTTAGGTTACCTGTGGTACTTGCAGGTGAAGTTGCCTCCAACTGTCAACCTGCTGCAGGACAAAGGCAAACTGATGGACTTCCTGTTACGACGGAGAGACTGCAAGATGGTCATCCTGTCTGTCTGCTCACAGAGTACGTCTGTCCGTCTGTCAGTCTGCATGTTTGTGAGGTCTCTAAAGATTCAAACCACCAAGACGAGTCAGATTTTGAATAATATTTTAATGTCATTAAATCGACAGATGGCATATTTGATAAAACTATTTGTTAGTAGTTTGAGTCTGAAAGTTAAATTACCTGGTGAAAACAAATTCAATACAACAAGAATGTGTTCCAGTTCTGGAGGGCGGGGAGAAGGGAAGTCTTCCTGTTGTGGCGACCGTCTTTGACAAACTCAACCAGGTGTATAAAGAATACCTGGAGGCGGAGCAGACCTACACCGTGGTGAGTGAAGTCCTCTCTGAACACAAACCTGCACTCACTACATTCACTTCTACACGTGTATTTGTATTTGAGATGTTTGTATTTCTTGGTGTTTGTAGGCGATGGAGTCCGGTCCGAGCCGAGGCAGCGCGGCCCAGAAGCGTCCAGTCAGAACTCAGGCGGTCATCGACCAATCAGACATGTACACTCACGTCCTGTCATCTTTCACAGAGAGGAAGGTACATAAACACGCATTAACAGAAACTGGAAAATTAGTTTCATTTGATTGTATTCAGTATTTCTTCTTTACAAAAGTGCTAAATCTGAAAATGTGTCCTTTTCTCTCTGTTTTGGTCTTCTGTCCACACTAAACTGTCATTCTTCGCACCCAAAAACTGAGCTTTTTGAGAACAGTGTCTCCAGAGTGGATCAATGATGATGTATCACTTGTTTTAAATGTAAATATAGTCGATCAGAAAACCACAGATCTTTACAAAAACACGTGTGATGTTGTGTCACACATGTTGTATCTATATTTATCTGGCTTAGTGTGGATGTACCGAGGTTGTCTGAATATTAAAGATCTGTTTTGTGATCATGATGTTTCAGATCAATACTATGGACTTTTTGTTGTTGACGATGCAACAAAAAGTCAAGTTGAACAGTTTATTAAAGGTTTTGTTTCAGATGCAAATGAATGAAATATCAGACAAAAAAAGGAAAACAATCATTTGAAGTAATAATTAACATTTGGGAAAATAAAATCCAGGTGACACTTAGTTTAGCGTTTGTTTTTTAATAAAAATAGATAAAATTCTGTGTTCTGCAGGGCGTCTCCCATAAATTCATCATTGCAGTGCTGATGGAGTACATCCGCTCTCTGAACCAGTTCCAGATCACCGTACAGGTAAAACCGAGCAGAGTGACGCCTCCCTGCTGACCTCAGGACAAACTTTACATCTTCACCTGCTCCTCTGTGTTGTGTTGTCTTTCAGCATTACCTGTACGAGCTGGTGATTAAGACGTTGGTGCAGCACAACCTCTTCTACATGCTGCACCAGTTCCTGCAGTATCACGTCCTCAGCGACTCCAAACCACTGGTGAGTTCACACCCAAACTGATCTGAAACCAGCTTAGACTGAATCCTGAACTTAAACTGGTTCTGTGCCTGCTTGTACTGGAACTAGTCACCAGTCAAGTTCAGTTAGACCCAAATGAAGTCCTAAACTAACCTAATAGTTGATATTCTGTAGTATAAAACAATCTGAATCATTTAGTTTTACTTGTTACTTTTATTTGTGAATGATTTTTTTAGTTTTCTTACAGGTTTAATATGAAGTCTTGAAAGTTTGGAAAATGCTTGATTTTTCTGCGTTATGTTTTCAAGATTAGGAATGTGCTTGAAAAGTGCTTGATTTTCAGCATAATCTGGTGTTTCATCATTGACACAATCACTCACAAAAACACTTTTAATGTTTGAAATGAAATGATCCCGTCATCGTATTTGTTTGTTGTCTCCTGGAATTTATAGGAACAAATTAGATGTGATGATAAAGAGTCTGGAAATGTTTGGTTTAGGTACCTTGAAAGTGCTTGAATTCTACTCTTAAAAAGCTGTATGAACCCTTTACATAATATAGACATAAAAGAAAACCAAAAACATTTGCAAGCGATTTAACATCATCTGGAGTAATTAACAGTGATTAACTCATTAGGTCAGTTTGGTTTGGTTTGTTTTCCAGTTTGTGTTAACTTCCCTTTCTAAGTGTGTTTATTTGGGTTCAGGCCTGTTTGCTGCTGTCCCTGGAGAGTACGTACCCTCCTGCACACCAGCTGTCACTGGACATGTTGAAGGTATAAACACACAGAGGCTTTACATGACGACACACACAATTTAAATTGAATTGTTAATTTATTTTGTGTTTTTAGCGTCTCTCCACAGCCAACGATGAGATCGTTGAGGTTCTGCTGTCGAAGCAGCAGGTTCTGGGCGCGCTCAGATTCATCCGCAGCGTTGGTACGTTGATGTTAAATTTATATTTTATTTAAGATACAAAGGAAGACGTCTTTTAGCTGCGTCCAAATGTTTATTCTAACTGGAACTAACTATAGATTTAAAAAAAGGTTTAAACAGTGAAATTACAGTGTGGATCTTGAAGTCATAATCTAAAGTTTGTGTAACTGACACAGGATCATAAATAGTAGTTATTTGTTCATTTCCATATCCTGCTTACGGGCCCAAAAATGCCCTTTTATTATCTGCACTATAGTTTGGCTCTTGTGTTAAAGGATAGTAGTTTATTTCAACACAATACTTGCACACCTTATCTACATTGGTGGCTGTAATTATTCCTCTCATCATCCTCCTGACTGAAGTGATCCCTTCCTAATGCTGGAACGAGTGGGTATCCTGGAGAATTTAAAGTGAACTAACCCTAAACTGGTTTCACAGGCGGCCATGACAACGTGTCAGCCAGGAAGTTTCTGGACGCAGCGCAGCAGACCGGAGACCAGATGCTGTTCTACACCGTGTTCAGGTCGTTCCAGCAGAGAAACCAACGGCTGAGAGGAAGTCCTGGCTTCAACCCCGGTGACAGAACACACACACGTTAAATAGCTCACATTATATCATCTACAGTCAAATCCACTGACAGTGTTTCAGGTCTTAAATGATTCATTTTTAAATGGAGTGAAAATAGTCTCATTATTTGTAAATGTGTATTCCATGATTTGTAACTGGAAAAAAAACGATTTGAAAATATTTTACAAGTTACTTTCGCTTTTTTGAGACTATTTTAACGCTGCTACCACCTAGCAGCAGCTCATTTAAACCATATATTTACATTTATAGGTTACTGTATAGAGTCTGTGGTTGGTAAATGCATGTGCTCTAATCGAGGGGCGACAAGCTATTCTGTCCATTTAGAAAAACGTCTTTCCCACTTTGAAATTAAACACGAATACGCCGAAAGCCCAGATGTCCCAGTTTTCCACCAGCACTTAAACGCATCATGCATTGAATCTGTGCAGCTGGGACCAGCGTTAAAATAGTCTCAAAACCCCGAAAGCGAAAGTAACCTGATCCATGCGTAACACGAGACATTTGTATGCGCAGGAAGCTTTATGAAAGCGAAAAGGATCAGATCTGAAGTTAAAAGTCTGTAAGTCAAATATTTTCAAATCTTTTTTTTTTTCAGTTAAATCATGTAATACACAGTTACAAATACTGAGACTATTTTCACTCCATATTTTTAGACATCTTAAAATTGAGTTGTCTGCTTCCTCTTAGTAATTAAGAAATTGGTTTCTGTCAATTGAATTGGCACTAAAAATGTCTTAAAGGGTAACTCCGGTCTTTTTAAACCTGGGCCCTATTTTTACATATTTTGGGGACTAATGGTACAAAAAGAATTTTGGAGTTGGTCCAGTATATCGCCTCCGCCGGCAGCCACGAAACAGGCTGCAACGTAATCCTTGTGGGCAACTGCTGCTGTCAAAGTGCGTCCACTAATAAAAGTTGTTTTTGCCACCGACTCTGGTTCAGATTAAAGAGTAAAGTATTTTTTGTTAAACCAGAAAGAGAAGTCTCGCCCTGAAATCTCATGAGAGATTGAGTTGTTGCAGGAAGATCCGCATCAAATAAATAGGGACGGCCATCAATTCAAATGGCTCGTCTCCATCGTCGAAATCAGATGAATATTGACTTTGGAAATCAATTCTTGCGAGCAGTATGGCGACATATCACTGCCAAAATCCGCACGCGCAATTCTGCTGGCGCACGCAGCTCTCCTGCTCGCGAGCGGATTTTCTGTGACCAGTTATATTTAGAGATACAATGGTGATTGGATCCGCCCACTTACTGCCAAAAAGAAAATCCGCTCAGCGCTCGCAGATTTTGGCAGTGATATGCCGCCATAAGCAGCTCCTCTGTGTAAACTCTTCTCTCCAACTCTGACTCACGTTTCCACCGTCGACTTCCTTGATTTACTTTTAGTGGACGGACTTTTCATGAGCGCGTTTGCTCCAAAGGATTAAGTTGCAGCCTGTTTTGCGGCTGCTGAGTGAGGCGATCTACTGGACCAATTCCAAAACTTTTGGTAACTATTAGTCAGTGCGTCTGTTTTTCTCGCAGTTGCTTTGTAAAACAAACAGCCAGCGGCGGTGCTGATGCAGCAGGTTTTGAGCTGTAGTTTCTCCAGTAAACACACCGACCTCCTCGGCTGCCCGACCTGCTGATCGATCCTCTCGGGGTCACCTCTCTAGTGGGCTGGACCCAACTCCAGGCCCGGCAGCAGCCTGGCCTGTCTGCTCTGCAGCAGCCGAGGAGGTCGGTGTGGTTATAGCACAAAACCTGCTGCATCAACTGCGAGAAAAACAGACACAAACACCCATTCAGCTATCTAGTACTTAATTTACTGAAGTGTGTGTGTGTGTGTCACCAGGAGAGCACTGTGAGGAGCATGTGGTTCACTTCAAGCAGCTGTTTGGGGATCAGGCTCTGATGAAACCCTCCACTGTGTGAACCACCAGGACCAAAACACAGAGACTGTAAACTGGACCACAGCAGGAAGTTCAGGAGACGACCTGATGGGGCGACAAAACCATCATTATGGTTTAAATGGACACTCGTCTCCCTGCAATACCTTTTGTTTATGTTGCACAAATAAACACCATCTCCCCTGCACTGTGGCACGCAAACACCTGATCCAGGTCTCATCTGTCTCTTTGACATGCAGTGGGTCATCAGTAAGAAAAACTTAAACATGCAATCAATAATAAAGTCTGACTCATCACAGATATATAATGAACATTTTGATGAGGATCCCTTAATCAAACATGTTCTTGTTATTTATCAGCCAACATATACTGCTTTAATTGGTATCAGCGTTTATATCTGCATCTATATTTTCAGCTGAATATCTATGAATATCAGAAAAATACAATCATTTTTATAATTTCTCTGCAGGTTTGTGGTTAATATCGAATGTCACTTATGGTGAGAAAACCAGGGAAATTAGTGATATAAAATACTAATAATTTTCAACTCTAATAATGAGGCGTTTACTGGTGAAATCTATAACTTCAGGTCACTTTGACACGCCTGTTAATTACAATGGAGAATTAAAGTCACTAAACATGATTTTATTCCTTAAATAATAAGGCTTTTTGGAAATATGACTAATTTTGAAATAATATAATAATAATAATAATAGTAACATTTATTCTTAATGAAATATTACAACTTTAAAGTTTTTAAACTTTATTCTCTAATTTGGTTTTCCCCACTGTGGCCCTAATACTTCATTATTACAGCTCAGTCAGCGTTGGTTAAAACTGACGGTCTGAGAGAAATGTGATCACTGACCTGCTGCATGTCCTGCTGGTTTTCTTACGTGATCAGAGGCGTACCTGCACAGGTGATCAGAAACCTGGAAAATGTAAACAGGGAGATCAATAACCAGGTTACTTCGGTCCTTAGAAACGTCATAAAATCAGAATATGAACAAAGCCAGGAGAAAACTCGTGTACGTACTCACTGTAAGCAGCTCAGGTGACGTGTCGCTGTGATGTCACCTGTTGGGGGCGGGGCCAGAGGCTGTTGGGATACCTGTATGAATATTTTGTACATATGACATGAATGAGGTTAACAATAGAAACGTTTAAATGCTCTGATGAATAATATTAAAAATCTAAATGTGCCTGTGTTCTGTACACCCAATAAAAGATTTACCTACAGGTGTGTGCTAGCGTGGTATTTCTGTGGTGCATTCATGTGCTAGAGTGATAATTTGACATTAGGACGTTCAGGGTTGTGAGGTCAAAAGGATTCTATTTTTTATAAATGAATTTTTTGGAAAATTTATGATTTTATTTTTCCAATAGCTTTCATGTAATGTGATGCAGTGACTCCAGATCAATACCAGATGTTATTACTACACTGGTCAAATAGGAAACACCTCTTTATATTGGATTTTAGTGCTTTGCAGAATCAGTAACATCTTTTAAATCATCTCTTAAAACACTTTTATAGACGTGGTTTTATGCGACGTCTTTATATCGTCTTTTTCTTGCTTTTATTTGCATTTATTTATAATTATTTTTGCCTTACTGTTTGGCTTCCTGGTTTTGCTTCGTCTGTCAAAGCACTTTGTAAACTTTGTTTTTAAAAGGTGCTGTATAAATAGTTTTTTCTTTCTTTCTTTATATTAATATTTTTATGGAAAATTCATGATTTTTTTCTCAAAAGCTTCCATGTAATGTGATATTAACACTGGGTGAAACTGAGTAAGAAGACGCCGCTGGTTAAAACTACGCCACTACATTTCAGAGGACAGCTTTAGTTACTTTATCAACATTTGGCACACAAAGTACAGCTGAAACGATTAGTCAACTAATCAATTGAGGGGAAATGAATTGGCAAATATTTTGATAATCGTCAAAGTGATTTTTTATGTAAAATCATTTCCTGGTTGCAGCTTCTCTCACGTTAATAATGTTGAGGTTTGGACTGTTGGTCGGACACAACAAACATTGTGTAGGAGTCACTTTGGGCTCTGGGTCACTGATCCAGTATTTTCAGACTTTACAAACCAAACAATCAATCGATTAATGGAGAAAATAATCAGCAGATGAATCCAGAATGAAAAGAATCATTAGTTTTAGTCCAAAATAGTTGAAAATGAGCTCCAGGAATAATAATCCAGTGACATCACGTATAATTACTGCGGTTAGTGTTCAATTAATCTAATGTTTACAGTAATCACAGTGAAGCAGCTCTGTGGGACAGGTGTCACAGAAATACTCTCACATTAATTATTCCTGGTAATTAACTGAATGAACACTGAATCAATGGGAAGTTTCGTACATACCCTAACTACTACACTATACTATAACTATAGTAGACACTTTAAAGCTAACGTAAATCTCACCAAGGAATACTTCCGGATTTCAAAGTAAAGGACGGCGTGGGGGTTTTCGATTGAGGATCAGAACAATGCATGTTCATTGAAAAATGATAGGAAAGCCATTACAATTACAATCCATAAGTAGTTCATGGGCCTAATACTTTTGGACTTAGTACTTCTTAGACTACTTGCACAAATACTATGAATTACTTTTACTGTGTAGTTTTTGAGTAATCTGACTTAACACCAGATTTAGTTATCCTTTCAGGATTAGTGACAAACATCCAATCCAACAAAGATGAAGACCGATAATCCCCTCTAGTAGGTTCATTAATTAACTGAGTGAATCAGTTAATTAATGAACCTACCAAATGAGATTCTATCGTTGGAGGAGCCAGTTACTATTGAAGTCACCCAAGATAATCATGTCATTATGCCTCTCAAGAGAATGAACAGCTGACAGAATACACTTTGTGGAGTCAGTCGGAGCAGAGGAGGCCTATAAATGTTATCGTGAAGAATAATGTTAATGAAAAGACGTTCAAAAGTAACTGTCTCTACGTTAGGAACGATACGCTGAGAGACAAGACTCACAGCAACATATGCAACGTGTGACCAAAACAGCACTTTTCATTTGAAGAATATTTCAAAAGTGAGGCCTTTTTCTGTCTCTGAGCAACACAGAGAGACGGACGCAGCTTTTGTAACTGGCAGGTCAGACTATTGTAATGTTCTCCTTTCTGGTCCTCCCACAAATACAATCAATCAGCTACAATTAATACAGATCTCTGCTGCACGAGTGCTGGCAAGGAGAGCACATATTACACCTAATTTAAAGCCTTTACACTGGTTGCTGTTAGTTTTCGTATTGATTTTTAAATTATTTTATTAGTTTATAAAAGGCACTACATGATCTGGCACCAGACTAGCTCTCAGAAATGCTTGTGGTTTATGAACCAGGATCCGGGACGGCCCCTCAGATCCTCTATGTTTTTATTATTTATGCTTATTCTACTTAGCATTATCATCATTTTATTCTATTTCTATCATAATTTTATTGCTGATTATTACTACTTATTTCATTCTATTTTATTTTTTAACATTTTTACTATTTTATTATTACTATATATTTATTTTGTGAAGTCTTCTATTATTTTATTTGCCTGTTTTATCTTTTATGCTCATCTGGGTGTTTAGGTGTTTAGTCTCTAAAGTCCATTTTAACTTCCTATGTTTTGTCAGTCGCTATATAAATAAACTGATTGACTGATTGATTGACTGATTGATTGACTGATGTGGCCACCCCTCCCCCTTTCAGCTCTATACAGAACAAAGTTGTGCATTTTAATTTAACTAACACAGTGATAATATTGGGCTCACGCAGAGTAATCGATACTCTGAAACGAGGCTCCTGATATTGAGACGAAGAACCTTCAGCTGATTCAGCAAAAGCTCAAATAAAATATATTTTTAAAAATCAAGGAAAAGATCTTCAAATGAACATGAATATAAATGTACTTACATACTTTTACTTGTAACAGAGTATTTTTACAGCGCGGTGTTAGTACTTTAGTGAAGTACTTCACCATTTAAACTTACTGAAGTTATCAGGTCAGCAGAAAGCTCAGTTAGCTGGCTAATGCTACGTTCACGTTCAACTCCGACTTGAAGAAACGTGAAGTTGGTGATGTTCGTTTCATAACGAAGCTGACAGATAACGAAGCACGTTAACGGCACATGTGTCTGTTTCTCACCGTGTGAAGCTCCGACGGCAGCTAACGGCTAACACACGCAGAGGGGCGGGGCTTCTTCTTCTCTCCTCCTCCTCCTCCTCTTCCTCTTCTTCTCTCCTCCTCCTTCTCTCCTCCTCTTCTCCTCCTCTTCTTCTTCTTCTCTCCTCCTCCTCTTCCTCTCTTCTTCTTCTTCTCTCCTCCTCCT
>SEMN01000865.1:0-170785 GCA_005408345.1 Macquaria australasica | reverse complement strand
ATAGTTTAGTTAAAAGTTTTGGGAGTTATCTTCCTAATAGAACACGATATCATATGTTCCACATTTTGTAGCCACAGTGGTGTCAAAATCAGTCAGTGTTGAAATAACGAGCTCCAGGAAACAAATCACAGGTGTCTGTTTGGTTCTGCAGGAAAGACAAACTCGACAACAAGCCGCTAATAAAAAAAAAACTAAAAACAACATCTGTGAAGAAGAGCAGCAGCTGATCATCTCAATCACACACACACACACACACACACACACTCACCCAATGAGACGTCCGATCTGTCGGCCCTTTAGTCCGGTCAGACAGAGCAGCATCATGTGAGCTGAATCTCCAGACAGCGTGTGTGTGTGTGTGTGTGTACCTGATGACGAATAAACATTAAACTAAATATATAAAACAAAAAATGGGAATCAGAGTTCAACATAAGAATCTCAGATGAGGATTCGCAAAACATGGAAAATACATCAAATCTAGATGCAGATCACTCACATATATTTTGGAAAAGTTATTGATGTTTTGGAAAATGGTACACCATGGAGCTCTACCTGTGTAATATTAAGAAAATGTACAAAGAAAGGATGGGTGTCTGGTCTAAATATTGTTAATAGCCTGTAAAAAAGCTATCACAAGGATATGGGGTGAAGTGGACCCCCTACCCAGGAACAATGGATGGAGATCTACATAATGGAAAAACTGACACATCATTTGAGGTTACAAGAAGCACAGACAGCAGAAAAGTGCAAGAAATTGAGTGAAAACAGCAACAAATATTATTACTATATTATTATTTTTGTGTTGTTTTTTACAATATGTTCATCTGTTGGTTTTATAAGATTATAAATGTTGTAATCACCAATAAAAACTAAAGTGAAAAGAAAAAACACATTAAACACATCAGTGCTGTGTTCACAGCTTGTTTCTGCTGCCCACAAGTGGAGGTTTGAGGAAAATAAGCCAAGAAAATTAAACTTCCTTGGAGGCTTTTTATGTAGGAACCTCCATGATGTTAGCAGGTCAGCAGTATTATTTAAATCAGACTTGTAGAGTGGCAAATCAATATATTGATCCTGCCTTAGTTTTCATTATTGCCAAAGAAAAACAAGAAGTAAAGTTCCCAGCCGTGATAAGAGAGAGTGCACACAGCGAGCCAGGCTCAGCTGGCTCCACAGTATTAACTGGGATGAGGTCGTACCCTCCACACAGGCACCTCCTGGCAGGCCTCTCTCACTCCTCTGAGCCCTCTGCTGGCCTCAAGCCTCCCACCCCCCCTCTGTACCACCTCCTCCTCTTCTCCTCCTCCTCAGACAAACTCACTCAGCCTTTAACTCCTCCTCCACCTCCTCCCCTCCTGTCCAACCCCAGCCAGCCTGCTCCTCTTCCTCCAGCCCACCAGTCAAGCCACTGGTGTACCTCTTCTTCATCTTCTTCTTCTTCCACTGAGAGCTCACCATGATGATTTATTTCCTTTATCCAAATGCGCTCTGCCATGTTGGTGCAAATCCTCTGCTTTCTGCTCAACACTTCATGTTAATGTAAGCTTCCCTGCTGTTTCTGTGCTGGATTCACTTATGAGTAGTAACCCGCTGCAGGTGATCAATAAGAACCACGCGGATGTCTTCAGTTCCAGTCTGTTTATTTACCACCATCACAACCACATTCCTGAACTGTCCAGTGAAGGTTTCCCTGCACGGTTTTCGGTAGTTCTTTAAACTTCTCCTCTATCCTTAGCTAGGCTGCATGAATATTTACCACCTGTGTGTTGCGTTCATGTGTTGTCACGTAAATAACAAACCCCCAGCACTGAACAGGAAGCACCATGACAAGTATGAGGTGACCGAACCCGAACATCATTTATAAATTTCTGTCCGAACCCGGCCCAATCCATCGGGTCCCGTCAGACTCGGGTCGAGTATCCACCCTCTAGGCCAGAACTCTTAATGATTTATGTAGGAATCACACTGAACTTCTGCTAAAGCTAAACGAGTTCATTTGTAGTTTTTTACCAGGCCAGACAAAGAAACACGAGAACACGAGAACACAAGACTAGTGCTGTCTCAATCTGGATACTTCTGTTAGTACACTTCCATGCAGTACACTGTGTACACTATGTACTTGCATAATGCGTGAATTTCAACAGGGTAGTGTTGTCTCAAATCAAACACGTCTGGAAATGACGATCGCAACTTTCTCCACTTCTTCTTCTTCTTCTTCTTCGTAATGGTGACTTGCAGCCGGGTGGAGCAGTATCAACATCTGACCACCATCTGACGGCCGCCAAAATATCTGCCGGCTTGTTTGCTCACTTGACTTCAATTCAATTGAATTAAAAATGAATAAAAAAGAAAATGCTTTTATTTTTTGTGTGGTGTTCACTGTAACAATCGCAACTGCAGCTGCCATCTTCATAGGTTGGTGGTCCCCCCCCTTCTGCTACGTCGCCAAGATGGCGACTGTTGAGGGTGAGAAGTTTCACACCATCTGGGTGCTCATAGTGCTGCATGTTGCTACAGCTGTCAGTGTGAATGCACTCAAAATATCAAGTGTAAGTACAGAAGAACACAAACTGAGACACAGCTGATGTAACGTTTAAATGAAAAGTTGAATTCAAAAGCAATAAAACGCACCGTTGCTCAGTTCAGTACAATCGCTGCTTCAGCCTTATGGTAGCTCAGCGGCTAATGTTATTATTGGTATATTGCTGTATAACGCACGTTACCGAGTCACTTAGCTGACTTTATGACTCTTCTCCACTTGTCCTACTGTTACATTAGTTTAGTGTTTAGCTAAATGTTAGCATTATTCCATTTATTAAGTTTTCCATCATTTTACATTGGAGGGAAAAAGTAAAATAGCTTCATTTGAAATGTAGAGGTGCACCTGAAATGTACAATACATTTACAATATTTACAACAAGCAACTAACTGCAGAACCAGCAGCAAAGAGACGCTCAGATACCCTGAAGTTTACAGTGTGTGTGTGTGTGTGTGTGTGTCACTATGCTTCCTGGGCTCTGGAGGGTAAATGCTTCCTGCCAGGAAATATGTTTGCTTTCAGACACACACACACACAGTTAGAGCTATACTACACCACTGACATGAATCCACTCCTCTCTTACCTGGATTATAACAACAACCTCACCAGCCAACTGTTTTTTTGTGCTTTTAAATAATTATGAGGACCTATATGTTCTCATGTATCACAGAAGCTAACAGCACAATTGATCCTCACCGTGCATTTGATTTGTTTGTTTGGTCTGTTGGCTGAATCCCTCCCAGCCTCTAAATGTCCCGAAAAGAGAATTTGTTACGTCAGAGGCAGTTTACCTGCCATGTGGACTACTGCTCAGTCCGTGAAGACAGTTAAATCATGTCATCAGTGTGGAGGCGGCGCTGTCTTTACATGGAAGACAAACAAAAGATGTTGAAAGTTACATTTCAACAAGGGTTTTTTTTTTAAAGCTTGGCTTCTTCTGGGGACTAAAAGTCAGCATATCGCAGACTGTCTCCCACAGTTACCTTTAACTTCATGGAAATTGATTTTTTAGGGAAAGACTATTACTTTAAATCATGTAGGATGATGTAAGCAGCTGTAGGAAAACAAAAGGATTAATATTTTAATATCGAGGCAAAGTGTGAACACATATTGCAATCCTCTCTGTTGTGTTACTGAGGCAGAAGTTTGTCCTTATTTTTTTGTTTGACAGTGAAATGATGTGTTGTTAAAAAGACTCCACACACACACACACACACACACACAGTTCTCATCTCAGCTGTCTATAAAACTCTTAAAACCAAAAGCTCTTCATGCACTGAACGAGGTTTGATTCCTGCTTTTTTTAAGAAATAATTTGCCTTTTTATTTCTCTTCAGTTACACAGGTTGTGATGTGATATATTACATGTCATATAGTTGGCTGTGATGTTATTAGTTATGTGTTTTTTCTGCCAAATCATAACTTTCCAAAACAAACCTGCAGAAAGAAATGTGTCATGAGCGTATTTATACTTGTGCAACAAGTGCAGCTTTTGGCACTACAGTATTAGCATTGTTATTATTCTCTGTCTGTAATATATGAGTTGCCAGTTTATTGCGTCTATACCTTCATTAGACACAAGAATCACTCAGCAATGAGACGATCAGATTCCAGTCAAACTAACAAACAATTCCACATCAGCTCAACATGAGCATCCCTCTGAAACAGTGTCAGCAAATACTGAACATGATAACCTTCATGAACCTTCGTTAGCTTTAGCTCGGTGTGCCTACTAAACTGGCAGCTGAGAGTATGTCTTTGATCGACGTTCTTCTGTGTGTGCGTGTGTGTGATTGAGTCTTGTGTGCACAATAGGCAAATCTGTTTCGGGGTTCATGCTGTTCATCCACTTGTAGGTGCCTGTGTTCGTATCTGGTGACATATATCCGTGTGTGTGTGTGTGTGTGTGTGTGTGTGTCCTCCCAGGGGTCCTGTGGCATTCAGTTCACAGGTTGGCAGGAGGATGTGAAGGTCAGTAAGCTCCACTGCAGGTCATCAGTCATTAAAACACACATTACACACACACACACACAGTTAGGTATCCCCTTTCCTCTCACAGCAGCAGGTATATTACAGATGTTTTACACCAGACCCGATAATATCATGAGTACTGTCAGTATCTGGTTTTGGGTGTTCAGGGTTTGCGGTCCAGATTAGAGCGACAGATAAAAGCCTAAAACGTACAACGAGATCAAATGTTTTGGTGTTGTGCAGCGGTGAACCAGAAATCTGTGTTTTTGCACAAAATCTGGGGTCATTAAACAAAAACTTTGTGCCTTTTGAAAACAGAATTTTGATCCTGAATGAGACATTTGTAACCTTTAATTATATCCACCGTCGTGTTTTAACCAAATGGTGTCAACTAGCACTTAAGTTCATATTAATGAGATAAAAACCTGCTCCTCTGAAACATCTGTTTGCCAGACGACAGCTTGCACCTTCTGCCTTCCGTGAGGAAAACTAGACCGGAACCTTTCAACAAGAGAGCAGTAAAAACATCAGACTGAATTCACACTGTAAACAACTGTTCATTTTTAAATCTTTAAGGATCCTGTTGGCTGTTCAAAAAGGTTTTCACATGCGGAAGAAAGTCGATCATCCAGTACAGACAGACTCAAAAGACAAAACTATTCCTGTAAATTTTCTTTTTTTAACCTAAAAAAAAAAAAAATGCAGCCAGCGACACATCTCATCAACCAACGTGTTGACCAGGTTGTACGCTTTGGTAACACACCTCGGTGGTATTTCCACATCCAGGTGATTTTCAGAATGCAGGCTGTTTCAGACTTGTTTGACTATTTGATGATGATGGACGATATTCGCGGTGAGCTCGTAAAACACCTTTCACACCACGACGTGAGGTGTTTCATGTCTGCAGAGGCTCGTAAATTCTTTCTGCTCACAGTCTTGCTCTACATATGACCCCGGACCTTCTGGGTATCTGGGGTAACTTCCTCTGATGTGCACAAACACACACACAGACATACAGTACGCGCACACACAAACACACACACACGTCCTGGATCGCCAGGGTAACATCCGCTCACACACACACACACACACACACACACACAAAATCCACTGATACATGGGATATCATCCTCTGATGCAGCTGTTAGACAAACACACACACATACCACAGCTAAATGGCCTGAAATACTTTGAAAATCAAATAAACCCTTTCATTATATAACCAAGACAAAACACACACACACACACACACACACACACACACATTTCCCCATGTGGTGGTGAACAGGAGGAATGTACATCTGTATTTGTTCTTGTCAGGACTGGATTGAAGGCTTGTTTGTATGTTGGATGTACAGGCTGAGCCAGATGGACAAAAACTGTCTGGAGGAGCGATTCAACTCATGGCCCCCCTGGTTACTGTTGCTACATCCCCAAAGAAATATATTAAAGAGACATTTAAGCCCCACCCACACAGGAGGGTTTAACAATTCATCTCTCTCCATTGACTTTGTATTGCGTGAAGGTGCCTCCTTGTCACTTCAGTCTGCTAACAAACAGAAACCTGCCTAAAAGCTGCTGTGTGGTGAGATGCACCACCAACAGGGTGAAGAACCCAGAACTGAGTTTTTATAAACTGCCGAACTCAAAAACTGAACCTTTAAGAAGACAGAAGTGGATCCAGACGTGAGGCATCAGCAGGAAGAACGGGAACTCTGTGGGATCCTGACACTCATGTGTGCAGCAGCATTTAGTCACTGCTCAGTCAGATATCCAGATGAGAGTTTTAGGCTAACTGTATTGCTGTAAATTAAGCTAAAGCATTTTGACAGAATGCAAGGAAGTGGAGACACGTCGTCCATCTTTATATCCAGTCTGTGGTGTCAACTAAGGCAGGCGATCTCCCAACACACTGAGTGAGAGGTGCTGCAGGTTGAGAATAAGCTTAAAAAACAGAATTAAACTGTTAAATACCAAAAGGGGGAACAGCTTTCACCTGGATTTACTGAGTCAGTCAATCACAGAATCATTTCATGGAAAAAAGCAGGTAGTTTGAACAGTTTGTCCACTCAGTGTATCCACAACCTTCCCAAATCCTGCTTTGTTCCAGGGCATGACCACCACCACCACCACCACCACCTGGGTATAATCTCTATTAAGCATCATTAGCATTCCTCCCATATTTCCCATGCTCTGTTAGCTTCTGACAATTAGCATTCTGCTCATATTTCTGCAGTTGCTCTGACAGGAGGGTTCCTCACTGACAGCTCCTGTCAACACCGGTGCTGATGAGCTCTAGGACAAGCTGATAGTGTCTTATTGTCAGACCGATCTCAGCTGGACAAAGACGGTCATCTGTTGTCTCCACTCGTCTTTTATCTGACAGGCCTCTCTGCCCCTGCTTTGTCCTGAGCCCTGTCTCTCTCCTGTCTTTAAGCCCTTTGTTTGTTGAAGATCTCATTTTCAAGCTTTTATGTTTTCCACTCCTCTTTGATTGACTTTGACATCCCCCTTCCAATCACTCTTTATCGTCTTTGGCAGCCTTCACTCTTCTTTTCCTTTTCTAGCCATCTTTTCTGCTATTTTCGTCTAAACTGCAGTCCCTTCTTTCCTTCTCTGCATTTTCTCGTTTTCTCTCTTTCTTCGCCCCGCTGCCTGTCCATCACAGTGATGATGAGGGCCATGACCCCAGTTCCTGTTTCCTCAAGAACTCATAGTGTCTAGATTCAGGAAATGAGTCAGCCAATACTTTTACTTCTGATGTGATAACAAACCGTGGGACAAAGATTTAGCAGTTTAAAATACTTTTTCCATTACAAAACCTAAATAAATGGATACAAAGAAATGGTGGTTTAAGTTGTAGGCAGTAAAGACTCATGATAAAGAGTATGAGTCTAACTGGTGATGATTCTTACATCCCACAGGAGGTGGAGGGCTATAAAGGGCTGTTTAGACAGTTTAAGGAGCAGCTGGATGTTCTCTCTAATGTGGACCAGAAAAGGCTTCCAGTGTTTGTGGAACCCCTCAAAGAAAGTTTGATTTTCTCTAATTTAATTTCTTACAATAAATCATGAACCCTTCTTATGCTGTTCTAGTTGTGGGATTATATTCTATATATTTAATTTCACTTTTTGCTACCACAATAAACTAAATTCTGAAAGCTAGTGTCTTTGCACGTTTTATCCCCTCACAGACTTATTGTGATGATGGTAAGAAAACCCCCTGTGCCACCACAAGAAAGACTTTAAATACAACAAATACGTCATAGCATCATTGTACAAAAAGACACCATAATTATGCAGAGGGAGCTTGTACTGTTTGCTGTTGTAAATAAGTAAATAATAAGAGTAATAAGGGTTTAAGAGTTTAAAGCAAATGTGGGGCTGTTTGGAGGAAAGAGTGTAGTGAAATCAGAGAGAAGTGCTCGACCACAAAACCTCCTCTAAGCCACAAAAACCAGGAAGGAGTTCAAACTCCTTCACAAATTCACACAGAGGGAGAAGAGACACGAGGGCAGCAAACACTGGCTGAGTCTGCTGTTAGGAAGGATGGACCTGTGGTGGGACTACGGGAATGGAAAGTTCAGAGTTCATTGATCAGTAGTAGTTGTTTAGTAATCTTACAGTAGTTCTGAGTCGTTGTTCTTATGGTCCTGGACTCAGAACATTTTAACATCCACATTAAGACAATTACAAAATCTGCCGACTGTCACCTTGAGAATATATGAATATTTCTAAACTCTCAGCAGGATTTAGAAAAACATGTGTTTATCTTCAGTAGCTCGACTACTGTAACGCTGCAGCTCATTCAGAGACCAGGAGAGACCACATCAGTCCAGTTCTCAGATCTTTACACTGGCTTCCTGTTTGCCACAGAATTGACTTTAAAATACTGTTGTTGGTTTATGAAGCACTGAATGGTTAATTCTGATCCGCTGCTCCGTTATGATCCGTCCAGACCTCTCTGATGCTCTGGGATCAGGTCTGCTTACTGTCCCCAGAGTCTAAACTAAACCTGGAGAAGCAGCATTCAGTTTTTATGCTCCACATATCTGAAACAAACTCCCAGAAAACTTCAGGTCTGCTCCAACTCTCAGTTCTTTAAATCAGGGCTTCAGACTTTTCTGTTTGCCTTTTATTAAGTTAAACTTGGGCCTATTTATTCATATCTTACATAACTGTACTTTTACTCTCCTGTATGTCTTTTATCTTGTTTTATTTAGTTTTACTCATTTTAAAATCCTATTCATGTCTTATGTTTATGTTGTCTTTTTATATTTCCTTGAGTTTCTTTTACATCTTGTCTTATCAACTTTATAAAGCACTTTGAACTGCCTTGTTGTTGAAAGGTGCTATTCAATAAACTTGCCTTATTCTACTAATGTTAGTATAACCCGACTCCCACCGTTATATGGATATTTTGTGTCAGAACAAGGTAAGTAAAGCTTTGTTTATATAGCACTTTTTAAAACACACACACACATACACACAGCCTTGTCTTTGTGGCATTGTAAGGACACCAGACCATGCATTCTGGGGACCACCCTTTCTAGTGGTTGTACAGCCCTGAAAAAAACAAAAAACAAATCAGGTAGTATCCTGGAGGGGACATAAACACAGATGTCACTTCAAATAATCAGACAAAGTAGAGTTCCTTGACTGGGGACTAGTCAGATATTTAGTCATATGTGAGGTCAGTATATACACACACTGTCTGGTTTTTCTTTCTTCCCAAGTACCACTTAACACACTTTCAGGTTAAACCTACTTTGGGGAGCCACTTAAACACCTTTGACTGTCAATGTGAGTGCTGTGCAACCATGATGCAGCAGGTTAAGATACTAAGTGCACCAGAAGTGACCCCCTCTGTGACATGGACAATAAGATCCTCTCATAGATTTGAGCTCTCCTTTCAATCGATGGGGATTCATGATTATTCATGATTAGATTTTGCCAACATATGAAACCTAATATGTTAATAAGTGCATACAAAGGTATCACCATTTAAAGTCAGCATTATTACTGGACGAAAGTCCCAACAGTGACTAAGTAACATTAGACTAATAAAAGTGTCATGAATGAAAAATGTCAGACTGAGATCACCGAATAGAAAGCTATTAAACACGGTTTACAATGGAAATGCAAGGCAAAGAATAATTAAAAATTGCATGTCATCATAAAATATTCTATTTCAGTACCTTATGTGCCTCAGATTATCTACACACCTGGTGCTTATTAGCAGTAAAATCCTGTATTTTTTATTTCCTTGGTTAAATTTAACAGAAGTTGCTCCAAATGAGAGATTTAGGCTGTAGAATGACTTGTGTCAAAATGTTTATTTGACTGCATTTGTTGCAGTAACAAAACATGTTTTTGTACATTTTTTCAGGAGAGGTAACAAAAATAACCAGCAGTCACTATTCCAGCTTATCAATGAATGTAAGACATTTGGGTTTTAGGCTGTTGGTTGGACATAAAATGTTTCACTTTTTTTAAACATTAATAAAATTAGAAATTATGAGATAAGTAGAGAGATGAGATTAAATGAAAAATGACAGTAAGATAAGATCAGAGGAGATAAGATGAAGATTAGATAAAGAAACAGGAGATGAGGTGAAATGACATAAGATGAGGGGAGATAACAGAAGGGCGGGGTTCGAACAGCTTTTTAATAGAGAGATGAGAGAGAAAAGAGATGAGATAAAATAAGAATTGGAGATAAAAGACAAGGTGAGAGGAGATGAAATGAGGTAGGATAACTAAAAGATGAGCTCAGATAAAATGACAGGAGAGATGAGGTGAGATAATATGAGAGGAGATCATTTGAGATAAGAGAAGAGGAGATTAAGTGATATAAGAGGAGAGAAGAAATTGTATTGGTGGTGCTAGTATCAAACATTTCAAACAATACCAAGCCCTATGCTTTCTAAAAACAAACAGCAAACTCTAGCTGAAACACAACTAAATGTATAACCGGCTTGGATATGATGTTGGCAAACAATGTCCTAAGTCATCTGACTTGAAACATGATTTAAACATAATACATTTTAAACTTTGTTCTTGAGAGCTGTGATTCGATTTTTGATGTAGAATTTTATGGCCAACCAATTTCTATTTTTGAGTGCTTTCTTTTTTCCATTTCAAGGCATTTATCACAGTCGCCTTTCCCTGGCACACGACATGATGTGATGAAGGACATCATGTGCTTCTCAACAGCATAGATCTCGTCTTCATCCCACATCCTTTGCTTGAAAGGTTGGCGACCTGTAAAACAATGAACACATTAATATTTGTGTTTCTCTATGGAAGTGCTATGGAAATGTTTTTGTAGGAAAAAATGTAAATAAACGCTAATTGTAAGGCAACAAAGCTTGAAATAAAAAGTAAAGGCCAGAGAGACTGTATCAGAGTTTGACAGAGGGAGTGAGCTTATTATGTTACTTAACAAAATAATACTTACTTAGACAGAGACTTATGACGAGCTGGACCATGTAAAGTGTTAAACACCAGTAACAGAATATGTAAATCAATTCTACCGACTATTTTGACACTACAAGCCCTAGGTCATGTGTGCATGGACTGTGTGGGCGTTTCCAGGCTTATGACACAACAGCATGTGTCAAAGGGCTGGGTAAAGGTGATGACTCATTATCCTCTTTGCCAGTCACATTACTTGTCTCATAGCTTTGAAACAGCTGTACCAACCAGAGAAGAGCATGACAAAAATCTCACACCGAATGGAAAGACACGTTCTCCAGATAATGTTGTATTTAGTTTTGAGTGTCTGTAGTTGTGATGATATGATGTGGTTTGTGATGATGACGACAACGACTATGATGTCTATGTCGTTGATGACGCCGATTGTGTTATGATGGCAGAGATTTTGATCATGTAATCACCGTGCACTTTACCCTCCTTGTGTATTTATATGGTCATATTCTGTCGGTACCTATTTAAATTGCATTGTAATTTTTAGACATTACTGCTGCTGCGGCTTGTGGCTGGGCCACACTGCCGACCTGAGCAGCGCGTGGCGGCTACCTCACTGAACTGCTGTGGCTCGCACGCGTGTTGTGTCCACAGAGAGCATTCCTCCTGCTGCCAGCCCTATCTTTCTACATTGAGTTTGCCTTTGATCAATAAAAGAATGTTTCATTTCATGATACATTTCATTTATATTTAGTTTAGACAGAAAAAGGCTAAGAGGCTTGTGACATATTGTACAGATTGATACTGAAACTGAAAGGTGTAATGTTGTTGGTTTTATATCAATATGACTATCAGATAATTTTCACTGTCTGCTTTTGTTGAGAACCGTGCGTGTCTCATGGAAAAAATAGCTGAGACGCTGAATCTCTAGATGAGCGTGAGACGTGCGTCTGCAGCGCTGTGAGGCTGCTCTAACCTGTTACACCAGTCACTACTGTTGATGGACTTGTAGCCCACTGTATTCAGGGAACCTACCCTCCCCCCTTACTGTACTGTATGTCTATGGTCTTTTGTATGAACTGTACTATGCCTTGCTGAAAAAGTAATTGCCCTCCAGGGACAAAAGGAAAGTTGAAAGGAAAGACAGGGGACAAATAACTGGAAGAATAATCAAATAATTGTTATTAATTCAACTTCTTCCCGTAGTTGTGTGCTTTCTCTCCTCTCTCTCTCTCTCTCTCTCTCCTTCTGTTGCTTTCTGCAGGTGTTTCTGCCTCTGGAGCTGTAGAGTCTGGGTCTGTGGTTGCTGCCGCCTGCTGCCCCCGTGCTCCTGCTCTGCACCCGCTGCTGCTATTGCTGTTGTTGCTGTTGTTATTAGTGTTGCTATTATAATGTTGCTCTTAGTGTTGTTTCCGTTGGTGTTAACATCAATGCCATTACCATATCTATGCTGTATTGTGCTGCTGTATGTTCTCTTTCCTCCTGCTCTCTCTCTCCCGCTCCCCCCTTCCCCCTTCAACCCAACCGGTCGAGGCAGATGACCGCCCACCTTGAGCCTGGTTCTGCTCGAGGTTTCTACCTGTTAAAAGGGAGTTTTTCCTTGCCACTGTGGCATAGTGCTGCTCATGGTGGGAACTGTTGGGTCTCTGTAAATATAAAGAGTCGGTCTAGACCTGCTCTATTCGAAAAAGTGCCCTGAGATAACTTTGTTATGATATGGCGCTATATAAATAAAACTGAATTGAATTGAATCATTATACACAACAAGTTATGAGTCAGTTTTAAGTGGGATATAATGTGCATATCTTCACATTGGCAATGCAGCAGTCTGGATTTCCAAACAAAATTCTCATTGAGAAAAGAGTTTGCATTTTGCTGCATTTAGTTCAAAATGAAAATTTCTAAATAAGAAAATCTCTATAAACGTTACCTCTTTCCTTTTTTGGTAACTGGCGGTGACGGGCTTGTGGAGGTGTCATGGTGCCCCGCTGTGGTGCTGCATCCCTATGGCTCACATCTGGCACTGTTGTCTCGTTCTCTTCCCTCTGACTGGATGTGACCCGACTCTCTGGAAACCAGAAGATAAATTACAAAAAAAAAAAGTCAATTATGAATTATTCGTCATACCACTGTGAATTAGAGATGTCCTGAGGTGAACCTAAGGATGGTATCAGGGCAGATCTGGGCATATTTTAATGAACTGGTATCTGCTAAAATAAATCAGATCAAAATCTGATCCTCTTTATTCTTGTGTTTTGCCAACCTCAGCCTGATAGTGCTGCCACACTGCACTGCTTTACAACTGGGCTCTACAGTGTGAGCATTTCACTGCATATGTGAAATGTGAAAATAATTTGGGCACACCGTTAGTAACCGAGTTCTGACACTGAGATTGCACACATTCGTTGAGCTCCAACAGCAATCATCAGTAGCAGAGCAGTGTACAAACAATCAGCTAGCAGCTTCTCATGTTTAGCCGGTGCTGACGGTCACTTTCACCGGTTAAAATGACAGATGTCTCCAGTGGCAGGTCATATCAGCTGTCACTAATCAATGTAAATTCAGTGAGTAACTTGAGGGAACAAAATTAAACTTAGCTGTTGTTTGGTGCTCTCTGTGGCTGGTGTCTGTAATCTGCCAAAAATGATTGTTAGGGAAGGAGCTCCACTCTGTAACTCCACTGTACAATCAGAGTGGACTGAGTGTTTCTGTAGTTCCAACAACTCCTAACAGAGTGAGACGTCTTCTCTAGCAGATCGTGTCAATGACAGGAGTTGCATTTTCCCAGTTAAACTTTCATTCATAAATCACAGGGATGCAGACACGAGTATTGTGGAAAGAAGAGAGAGCTACCCGAAGTAGAAAAAAAAGCGACAGGACTGATACGTTTCTCTATTCTCATTCTCACATTGTTTTGAAGTGAGTTTAAATAGACGGCTGGACTGATAAGTCGGCAGTTTGACCGGCAGCAGTTGCTTATGGAAATCTAGCGTAAGAGAAGCTGCTCTGACACGGAGTACAATAACGTTAGCTAAAAAGACATAACATACACAACCTACAGAGCTAATGATGTTAAAAGTCAAAACCATATAAATTCAGCCATTAGAAAAAAGCCAATGTCCTTTAACTCTCACCACTCGGCGCTGAAAATTAGCCACAGTGCAGGGAAAGAGTGGTGTGTTCACAGACAAACTTCTAAGTGTTTGCTTGGTCCAGCAAGACTAGAGTAAACAACCGCATAACCAGCGATGTACTGTGAGGTCCTTGCAACAGGTTCTTTTTTGCTCAATGCAGTTAGATGAGTACCCATACATTTACTAAATTAAAGCGATGTAAATATACATCATGCTTACTGTAGTTGGCATGCACATAATAGGACAGCCACCGGGAGTTTATCCAGCCTTGTTTTTTGCCCGGCCTATATTGATGGCCGGCCTTTAATAGTTTGAGTCGACCACACCCCCGGCCATTACTGAAGACTTGACTAACAGTTTTTATTTGAGGAAATACGGTCAGTAGCTCATAAAAACATAAGGTGTGACAGACACATATTTAATCAACATTTAGGTAAATATAAGAATCGAACCGGACTCTTTATCAGCAGATACCCAATGTTAAAAAGGACGCGGAATGAGATTGGAGCCAAAAAATAAAAAAAACTTGATTGGGAATTCCCTGCAGTAAATGGACATACTTGAATACATAAGCACATTTAGGACCTTATGAAAATGCTTACCTTGTGAATCTGACTCACGCCACCTCAGTGTCACTGTCCATGTGCACATTCTGTGATTTGGTGGGGGATTGAAAGAGGGGGTGAGATGGAGAAGAATGAAGTTAGTGTTAGAGAAGGTACAAGAAAATTCATTTGATTCTGTTATGCTCCAATAATACCCTAGAAAAACACGAGATATTGTAAATATTGTTTAATAACTTTAGATGAGCAATTTAATTTTATTCAGAAACCTAAAGAAAGAGGAATAATTTGTACCCTCAGGATCAATGCTGATGTCATCCAGGGTCTTGCCCTTGAATTCTGCCAGGCGTCCTTGCTCCAGAGCCATGAGAACTTTGCTAATCTTAGCAAGTTGGAGGGTGCCCTCACGAAGTCTGTAGAACTGCCGATGTACTCCAATGTCATGGCCAAGAAAATTCGCTAACTGGTCCAGCTCTGTATTACTGAGGTTTAGAACTTGAGACAGGGTTCCTGTTTGTTTGCACAGTTTTGTAGAGGTGAGACTTTCAGGACTTTCTGCACCACAGACCTTGGCGAAGTGTCGAAGGCAATCAGACCAACGGTAGCAGGTAAAAGCGGATGGTCTTGCGACTAGGTATATGTTCTGAGGAACTCCACATTCCTGCCGTTTGCTGACAAGCAGATCCAATGCTTGTTGCATTGCTGGAGTCAAAAGCACAGGAACTTTTCTTCCCCTTTTTCCTCTGATCTCTATCCTCCTGAAGTGTTGACAGTTTCTTTTCAAGGTCTGAGAGGGCTACATTCACATCGTCCTGAGGGTCTGATGGATTTTGAGACATATACGCAGAGGGGCATTTGACACCTCCCCTGCTCTTCGTCGGTTGAACAACATCACTTGTGTCAAAGTGACCTTTGCCAGCTGTGTCCAACTCTGGGGGGAGGTCGCTGTGGACAATTTGCTGTGAAGATGTCGTTGTTGCACATCCAAGTAAGAATGGAGAGTCTGGACATCTTTTGTGAATGGAAGCAACAGAGGGGCATTCCACTTAGATTCCTGGAGCGTTCTCAGTGATGCAGCTGAAATCAGTTCATTCCATCTGGTTTCATATACGGAATGTACGGGCATCTTTTGCTGCATTGTAGTTGTTCTGTACATTTGCACGGCTTTCAACAAGCATTGAAATCTTTGTCAAGCTATGTCCAATTTTAAGAGCAAGACTTGGGCACTTGTATGTATTGTTGTACCGTCATGGCCTGCCACATGTTTCACTGCCCACACAACATGCATGAAATTTGCAGGTTTGATGTGGTCTTGAATGGTCTTCAAGGGAGTGGTTTTCCTTGAGCATATCAGAAGCCTTCCCAGCTCTCTCATTTTCTGCTGAATGTATTCATGTTTGCCAACATCATATCCAAGCCGTTTATACAGATGCTCACCAAACTCCATGATACAGTCATCAGATTTGACTGCAGAATAGACTTCATCCTGAACCATGTTTAACAGCTTTCAGAATCCTTCTTTGACACCAGGTGGTGGAGGTGCAGCAAATGCACATGGGGCCTGGACACGGGTTTTGCCAGGTTTTTGTGGGACACCAGGCTTGAACTTGCAGATCTTCATGTGCCGCCAAAGGAGTTTCTTTGAGAAAAAGCCTTGACAATATACACAATGCAGGAAATTCTGTGCTTGAGAATTCTGTTTTGGTTGCTTGCGAGGAACAAGATATCCAACACCAGCATTTAATACGTCAACATTGTGTGCAAAGTTGCCCCTATTTCTCAAATGTTCCAGATGCATTCGTCTTTCTTTGGAGCCTTTTGGGAAGGACACAGCCCGTGCAACTTCTAGCTTATCGTGATGGGCACGCTCCAAATGTCTTGCTATTTTAACAACTCCCAACTTACAGTACAAACAATATTGCTTTTTGTTGTACATTCTTCACCCAGTCTCCTTTTTACAGACAGCAGATATGGAAAGTGAACCATCAGCTACTCCATCTTCTGTAAGTGACGAAGTGGCAATGTCTGGAAGATGTTGCTCCAGATCAGGTGTTGAGTTTGCCAACAGGAATCCAGTGTCTTCCATTCCACTCTGTTTTGATGAGTGTCCACTACAGGTTCGTGTTGTAGGACAGGATACACTGCTTAAAGGCCACCTTTTATGTCTCGTACCAGAGCTGCTTCCTTTTCTTGAGGGTGAGCGTCCTCTGTTAACCACCTGCTTTGAAGAGCCATTGTTCAGTTCTGTTGGTGAGATACGTCCATCTCTGATGTCCACCATCGTACTTAACTTTGGGCATCTGAGCTTGCTCTCTCTTGTCAAATGGCACAATAACTTCACTTGTGTCTGTACCATCAGAATCATCCTCACTAATCTCAGGAATATATTCCTCTCCACTGTCATCTGAGATGGGGTCAAAAAGCTCATCTGAATCGAAATGAGTCTGATTGCTCATCTATAGAAAAGAAAAGAAAACCAATTAAACATTTGTTATGCACACTTCACACAAGATGCAAACTATCAGTAAAGAAACGTTAAGCACATGCATTCATCTTTTCGCTACATTGTGTGTGTTGCTCACCTGTATGCTTTTGGTCCTCCTCAGCCTTGGGATAGAATCTTGGTCTTGTTCGGAGTCAGGACTCGGACTCCATGTCTAGAGTGTCCAAAAGACATGCATGTAATGAGCATTTGAACCAATGTACAAAAAGAAAAAAAAGGTAAATAACACAATAAATGCTCAACAATAGTATTAACATTACAATACCTCACAACCTGGACTCTGAGATTCATCAGAACATGTGTAATTTACAATGGAAGCCTTCATTCCGACTTTTTTTCTCTGGAGGAAGGGGTTTTGGTTCATCTGAACCCTACAGAAGATAAAAGACATAATTAAGAAATTATATGTTTGATCACACATGTACACAAAAAATAAATGTAATAAATACATTTATGCTTAAATTAAGCAAGGTGACATTAAATTGATTTAAGCAAGACATCACTTTTGTTGCAAAGTGCTACTATAGATGAAAGTGACAGATTAATAATAAATTATTCACATGAAACTGTCCCATTTGTGGAGCCATTTGTTTAGAGTACTGATGAAAAAACAAGTTTGTTCATATTTAATTGCTCATGTTTAGAAGGTCAGATATAGTCAGAATAATTGCTTTCATTATGAATAAAATTTATCAATATAAAAAGATTCACTGATACATTATTCAATTGAAAACAAACACGTCTACCAAAAAATAGTGTAATATCTCTCACGTAATGAAATGAGTACAATATCATTCAGTTACCGTGGACCCCACAACAACAGGAGACCTGACAGGTGTGTGTGTGAGTGGTCTTCTAATAGCACCCTGACGGGACACCATTAAACCACACAAACCAGAATGTGCTTGGCAGCATTATGACTTCAGAGTTACACTGATCTGAACAAAAGCCAAACGTACGTTCAAGTGCAAACGCTTCAACAATGAATCAAATGGGAAGGGCTTACAAACTAAAGAATGAACAAATGAAAGAGAAGAGAAATCCAGACAAAAAATAGTACCTGTATCTGGGAGAATGAAGATCTGAGGAGCCTGCTCTGTGGTAATGGAGATGTCAGCCTCAGATGGTTGATTGTTCTCCAACCTGAAGAATGAGTTCAGCATCATTATTTAGTAGTTTGTCAGCACTGACATTAACCAAAAGTAGTTTTTAAAAAAAGGTAAAAAAGATGGAAATTGTGGTGATCTTATGTCACTTCAGGGCAAGTCTAATGTAAACTTGCATATATGTATTAGATCTAATACACTCCTGGTGCCTGTTATAATGTGCATGCAAAACTAGACATAATGTACATATCCATCGCTTTAATAAATTCAATATCATCATGCTATTCTCAACAATTTGAATTACTCATCTGAAGTGTTATTGTCCTATTTCAGTGGACGCATGTGTGCTAATGTCCCAGCCAAACTGTATTTTGAAGTAACACAAATGCCACAGGATGGTAACAGATACATTTAAAGTACCATATGACAACTGTGCAAGTCACTGAATTTTCCACAACCAATGCAGTAACAAAAATTTAACAGCGCAAACAGGTGCAGATCAGAAAACAAGAAAGATTTGTACAAAAATAAACAGAATAAGTAAAGGCCTGCATCCAATATATACTGTATAATATATAAAGGCCTGGTACCTTCTGTAGTTGACGTAAATAAAGCCCCGGACACCATTTGAGAATTTAAGGTATGTACAGTATGCATGGAAGTGTATACAAAACGTCTGTCAACACTAATTCAGTCAAGATTAGAAAATCTAAAATGATAAACGTGTTTATGACTGCAAGGCTATCCTGAACTAGCCAAAAGTAAAAATAATTATAGGCAAAAACACCAGTATTGGTTTAATTGTGAGGAAAGAAAAACAATTCTGCATCATTCTGACTTAGCCAATATGCACAATCTTTCTTCAACCGAACAACACTTTCACACTGACATTCAGCAACTCAATTTTGACAAACCCGTTTCCTCCAAGGCCAGTCAGTTCCTCCATAGTCGTATGTTATTTCTTCTCCAGCATTAATGTCTCTCAGAGCAGAGAGACAGAGGTGCGGCCTGCCCTCTGATACGACCTTTTTCATCTCGCAGTTCGGATGCTTGTGGTCATCATTGACTAGTCTTCCTAGACTGTCATCTTCTCGAGCTGCATCAATACTTCAAAAACATAATAAATCAATGATTAAGCTTCATAAAATTAAATTACTGATTGTACTCGTCACCAATTTACCTTTGCTCCTCAGATTAGATTATATAAGAAACAGCTCACAATAGTGAAATTACCTTAAGTAGACAGATTTTTATAGATAAATAACCTGACACAACACATTATTTGGTAACTCAGTGACGAATTGAATGATGAATTAATATCATATATTTGTTTGAGATATCAAAAAAACTACATTGTTCGGAAATGGAGCTATTCATTTCATAACACATCAATAACACATAACAGGATATAATTAATGGGAAACTCCAGTATTTTTAAGTCTGGGACCTATTTTTATTTTTTACAGATTTTGGGGTCAAAATGATACTTTCCATTAGTTTTGGATTCCAGTCAATCGCCTCCACTGGCATCGACCTAACCCTAACCCTAACCCTTGACCAGGTAATATGGGTTAACCAGGTAATATAAATTAACCAGGTAATATAGGTTAACCAGATAATATGGGTTAACCAGGTAATATGTTAACCAGGTTATATAGGTTAACCAGATGATATAGGATAACCAGGTAATATAGGTTAACCAGATAATATAGGTTGACAAGGTAATATAGGTTAACCAGATAATATAGGATAACCAGGTAATATAAGTTAACCAGATAATATAGGTTAACCACGTAATATAGGTTAACCAGGTTATATAGGTTAACCAGATACTATAAGTTAATCAGGTAATATGGGTTAACCAGGTAATATAGGTTAACCAGATAATATAGGTTAACCAGGTAATATAGGTTAACCAGATAATATAGGATAACCAGATAATATAGGTTAACCAGGTAATATAGGTTAACCAGGTAATATAAGTTAACCAGATAATATAGGTTAACCAGGTAATATGGGTTAACCAGGTAATATAGGTTAACCAGGTAATATGGGTTAACCAGATAATATAAGTTAACCAGGTAATATGGGTTAACCAGGTAATATGGGTTAAACAGGTAATATAGGTTAACCAGGTAATATAGGTTAACCAGGTAATATGGGTTAAACAGGTAATATGGGTTAACCAGGTAAAGAAACCAGGTAATATGGGTTAACCAGATAATATAAGTTAACCAGGTAATATAGGTTAACCAGTTAATATAAGTTAACCAGATAATATGGGTTAACCAGGTAATATAGGTTAACCAGGTAATATAGGTTAACCAGGTAATATAGGATAACAAGGTAACATAAGTTAACCAGGTAATATAAGTTAACCAGGTAATATAGGTTAACCAGGTAATATAAGTTAACCAGGTAATATGGGTTAACCAGTTAATATAAGTTAACCAGATAATATGGGTTAACCAGGTAATATAAGTTGACCAGGTAATATAGGTTAACCAGATACTATGGGTTAACCAGGTAATACAAGTTAACCAGGTAATATAGGTTAACCAGATAATATGGGTTAACCAGGTAATATAGGTTAACCAGATACTATGGGTTAACCAGATACTATGGGTTAACCAGGTAATATGGGTTAACCAGATAATATAAATTAACCAGGTAATATAGGTTAACCAGGTAATATGGGTTAACCAGATAATATAAGTTAACCAGGTAATATAGGTTAACCAGGTAATATAGGTTAACCAGTTAATATAAGTTAACCAGATAATATGGCTTAACCAGGTAATATAAGTTAACCAGGTAATATAGGTTAACCAGGTAATATAGTTTAACCAGGTAATATAGGATAACCAGATAATATAGGATAACCAGGTAATATAAGTTAACCAGGTAATATAAGTTAACCAGGTAATATAGGTTAACCAGGTAATTGAAGTTAACCAGATAATATAGGATAACCAGTTAACATAAGTTAACCAGATAATATGGGTTAACCAGGTAATATAAGTTAACCAGGTAATATAGGTTAACCAGATACTATGGGTTAACCAGATACTATGGGTTAACCAGGTAATATGGGTTAACCAGATAATATAAGTTAACCAGGTAATATAGGTTAACCAGGTAATATGGGTTAACCAGATAATATAAGTTAACCAGGTAATATAGGTTAACCAGGTGATATAAGTTAACCAGGTAATATAGGTTAACCAGGTAATATAGGTTAACCAGTTAATATAGGTTAACCACATAATATGGGTTAACCAGGTAATATAGGATAACCAGATAATATAGGATAACCAGGTAATATAAGTTAACCAGGTAATATAAGTTAACCAGGTAATATAGGTTAACCAGGTAATATAAGTTAACCAGATAATATAGGATAACCAGTTAATATAAGTTAACCAGATAATATGGGTTAACCAGGTAATATAAGTTAACCAGGTAATATAGGTTAACCAGATACTATGGGTTAACCAGGTAATATAAGTTAACCAGGTAATATAGGTTAACCAGATAATATGGGTTAACCAGGTAATATAGGTTAACCAGGTAATATAGGTTAACCAGATAATATGGGTTAACCAGATACTATGGGTTAACCAGGTAATATAGGTTAACCAGGTAATATAAGTTAACCAGGTAATATAGGTTAACCAGTTAATATAAGTTAACCAGATAATATGGGTTAACCAGGTAATATAAGTTAACCAGGTAATATAGGAAAACCAGTTAATATAAGTTAACTAGATAACATGGGTTAACCAGGTAATATAAGTTAACCAGGTAATATAGGTTAACCAGATACTATGGGTTAACCAGGTAATATAAGTTAACCAGGTAATATAGGTTAACCAGATAATATGGGTTAACCAGGTAATATAAGTTAACCAGGTAATATAGGTTAACCAGATAATATGGGTTAACCAGGTAATATAGGTTAACCAGGTAATATGGGTTAACCAGATAATATGGGTTAACCAGGTAATATAAGTTAACCAGGAAATATGGGTTAACCAGGTAATATAAGTTAACCAGATAATATAAGTTAACCAGGTAATATAGGTTAACCAGATAATATGGGTTAACCAGATACTATGGGTTAACCAGATACCCCTTAACGCATTTACATTTTGATTATTTTATACGTGATGATGAAGTTAGGATGATTAATCACTAGCTTGTCTTGTCTTAGCCTAGCTTAGCAGCTAACCATTGTAGTTACCATAAGCATGGCTAAATTATTAGCTTAGCATTAGCATCTCCGATGTGTATTATTACTCAACTAATCAAAAGTTTGGGGTCTTAAAAATGTATTCATGAATTTATTTTATGTGTTTCACCATTATTTGGTGCTGATAGTAATTAGTCTTTGCAGTTAATTTGTTTAATTACCTTAAATTTAGCTTAGTGTTAGCAGCTAATCAAAGAGGTAGCTGACTGCTTACACACACACACACACACACACACACAAAATCTAAATGACTAAATACATAAAGGAAAAGTAAATTACAATATAAAACTCAGCACACACAAAGAAAGAACAGGGCAGATTTATAAAAGTTTTGCCTGTAAAGATGGTTTTTAGAATATGTGCCACCTGTTGGCTAAGTTAATACCCCGAGTGGGCAACATGAAGACTGAGGCTCCAGGCAAAGGGAAAATAATACATGAATACAAAAATACTTTTATAAATTAATAAATAAAATGGAAAAAGAAATGGGAAAGTAAATGAATAGGGGAATTTATATGCAAAGGGAAAAATACAGAAATATTAATTTATGTCACATTTTATCAATTAATTAATGCCTATTTTTAAAAAATATTATTTTGGTGCATTTAATGGCATATTAATATATTTATTCATTTATTTTTGATTATGGCACTTTCGGTCCTCCATACCAGTTAGTTGCCATGTCTGCTTAAAACCACCAGGTGTCACTGTTTATTCCTTAGATTAATTCACCCTGACAGTTACTGTGGTGGTCAGTTAGTATTCAAAGGAAGGTTTTATGTAGTTTTGGTGTCAATATTCATTTAAATATTTATTATATATTGATTCCACTGTGGTTATATTATTGACACTTTTCAATAAGTAAGCTGATTTCCACATTGTATTTCCTGTTTATGTTTCTATGTCCTCCTCACCAGCTGTACCAGCCGAGCCGTTAATAAAGAAACCAGAACAGTTATCAGAGTGTTCAGTATTGTTTCCTGGCCGACACACCAGCAGAGAGTCAAATATCCACCATCTTAAGACAGACCTCTGATCCCTCACCTACACCTGGATCAGAGTCCGCAAGATGAAGCACAGACTGGAGCCACGGAGCAAACTGATGGACAGTCCAGCAGAGAAAAGGAGAGAGAGGGGAAAAGGAAAAAGAGAAGGAGGAAGGAACGCAGCGTGGACACAACATGTCGGGTTAGTTTTATTCTGAAAGGTTTAGCAACTCTCATGTTGGCAGCACTGACCAAGAAGTTAATTTATAAAGACAAGCTGGACCCACTGCCCTTTATTTTATTCTTTCTGTATATTAAGATCAACCAGATCTGATGTAAGAAGAAAATGTGTCTTTCTTCTTTGCCCAAAAGTTAAAGCTTATAAAGGCCTGATAATAAAAATCTGATGTCAGCCAGTCAGTGACGGAGGTGAGGATCTAATTTTACTCTCCCATCTCACGAGCTTCAGTCTGTAAAACCTTCAATAAAACCTGCCTCATCCAGCATGAAGAAGCTGCTAAGACTACCAGAAGAATTTCATTAGTCACGTAATGTTATATGATGATATTTCAGAGGACAAAACACAATCAGATCCTTGCTTTCTTTTTGGAATAGTGGCTGAATATCAGCTGTCAACAGTTTGAATAGGAAACTGATGTTATCTGCCTTCAAAATCCCAAAATATATCAACAAATAGTTTCCTAATTTAGTGTTATTTATGGAATCTTATTTATCAAAAAATAACTTGAAATCCTTTAAGTTGAACCAATTAAACAGTGGCCTTACTTCTCTCTAATGAGGGTTAAATAAATCATTACTGTTCAAACACGGATCAGCTGAGACCTGCACACGAGCTCCAGGTCAGACCTGATCCCCCAAAAATCTGTGACTGTTTGAGCAGAAGTGGAAAACTCAGATCTGTGCCACACAGCACACAAAGTAAAGATTAATGGGAAAGTGTGTGTGTGTGTGTGAACTGAGCCACAGAAACAGGTTGGAGACTTAGTTTTTTACGAAGCACGATTTTGAAAACAGCTCATATTGTCAAAACACTACACACAGTTCACACAAGTAGCAGATGTTATTGTTAATACTTGGAAGTTTTAACAGTTGTATTACTCCTTAGCTGTCACTTGATGTTAACAAATTGTATTTACCTGTAAGTGTCTCCTGTTATAGAAGGACTGACAAGATGTTCCTGAGCTGCTCAGCACTTCTGGCCTTCCGTCGGCCATGTCGGTTTTGAGAAATGTGTGTTGCACTTACAGCTGCTGGCCAGTGGGGGGCAGTGTATGTGATGATGCACTGGCGTCCACTGTGGTGGCTGATGTGCAACTACAGCATCAAAACACACGCATATACAAGGAGACGCTTTGGATAGCTGACCACTGTAGTGACTACAATGCGTGAAAGGGTTAATTCCTTTCAGGATTTTATTTACGATGTGTTTTTATTCCTCTTTAGGCATGAAAATGTTTAAAATTTAAAAACAGTTTTCAAGGAGTCCACTCAGGTTGACAACATGCATTTGAGTTTTCAACTGAAGAAATATGTATCTAACAATGAATAAAATATTATGTGAAAACTATAATATAAATGTTTTAATGTTGTTAAACTAATGTGTTCCCACATGTATTTTTTTTTTCAATTCACATTTTATACAAAAATATTGTTCATGTCTCTACAAATACTCTCTTTCAGATGTAATTCAGTAGTATTTTCTCTTAAGTTTTACTGACTTGTACATCAGTTCACCAGTGAATCCTGTGGTGGAAATTGTGTATTTCCTTTGGAGAAGTGAGCAAATAAAATGAAGATCCAACAAGCCGTTGTCTTTTGTGTAATTAATTAAGAAAAGAATGAAACAATCAGATGAAATGGTAAATAAGAATAAAAGAGGTAAATAAAGGGGGGGGTGCAGGCGAGCACAGAGTCAATCCAATTCAGCTGAAGGACAGAGATCATACACCAAAATGCATAAGGAGCGTCTGACAAAGAAGAAAAGATGCTGTCACATACTTCTAACCTCACAATACACAGACAGACATATCAGAGTACAGAATCACCTCTAACAAAGATGGTCTGTCTCCAGCTAAGTTTCCTGCCCAAGGCTGGAAACCCTGCAGACTGTTCCCCAGACTGCAGCGGTCTTTTCCCCTGATTACAAACAATCTGTCCTCCTGCTGTAACCAACCAAGATACCAATGTACCTTAAACAGAAATTATCTGAGTGTACAGAATTAAGACTGATTAACAGGAAAACCAAGTTATCACACACACACACACATATATATATATATATATATGACAAAGAGAGAAATTGAATTACACTAAACATATCTAGTAATAAGGAAAAGAGAAATTTTGCCCTTACAAATCCTAATGTTTTGGGCAGCCGTTCATCATCACTGCCACTAACATCATCCTCACTTGACTCAGATGGTGTTTGCTCCACTCGGCTGTAGGTTTTTCTGTTATATAAAATACGTAAAGAGTGAAGTGTTACCTGAACAGGTGTTGCAGGTGGAGGCTGTCTTAGAAACTGACCAAGAAGGTAAAATCACTTTTATCCATTTTATGTTTCAACTGAACAGACAAATAAATCAAGAATAGTCAAACCACAAAGAATAATAGAAGCAAATTCATGTTTTATTAAAATGTTGAATAATAACATTCAGCAGCATAGGTTAGTTACAACAAGAAGTGCACGCTGGTTATAGCGGCATATCACTGCCAAAATCCGCGCATGCAAATTAAATCCTTGCGCTCACAATTCTGTTTAAAATGTAACATTCAGCAGTGTAAGGTGCAATAAGCAATAGTGCACGCTGGTTACTGGTTATGAAGCACAAACACACAAAATGATATGTAGAGGTTATTGTGTGTAAGAGTATATGTTTTTCTTCATATCCCGGAAGTCTGTACAAACTCAGCTAAAAGCTTCTGTAAATCAACAGACCATAATAAATGAAGGTATTCAAACTGTCATACATTTAAAAAAAAATACAAAAATCAGACATGTTTTTCATCAAATTTGATGAAATAAAACACACAAAACATTTTGATCCAAAACTATTCTGGATGCAGAAAACTAAACTAAATATTTCTGAACACATTTCAGAAGTTAGCTTAGCATAAAGACTGTAAACAGGTAGAAGCAGTTAGCCTGCCTCTGTCCACAGGTAACAGAAGCCACCTGCTAACCTCACTAACTGTGTTGTTCGCACTAAAACAACAGCTTGTAGTTTTACGACGGGTTACCTGTCCGACTGTCTCCTAGAGACTCTGCTGGTTGCCTGGCAACAACACGGCGATGACGAGACTCCAGGAAGTCACTGCCTCCGGCCAACAGGACGGAGCCAGGCTAACTGCTACCCCGCCTTCTTTATGCTAAGCTAAGCTAAGTGTAAAGCGAATTTCCTAAAATCTTAAACTATTGTTTTCAATACAAAGAGGCACTACATGACTGTCTCATATCTCAGAGCCCTGAGATAACTGTGTTATGATATGACGCTAAAAAAATAAAACTGAATTGAATTGAATCATAAGCAGAAATTCTGATAGCTCACAATCCAGAACACTATATGGTAATTTCTTTTTACTAAATATGATCCACTTTATACTTTATAATATCATGTTGACCACAATCACTCTGCTCTGCACAAACCACAGGAACACGTCTTACAAACTGTCCCACAAGTCACTGTGATAAGAACACAAACTGTCATACATTTTAAAAAAAAATACAAAAATCAGACATGTTTCTCATCAAATTTGATGAAATAAAACACACAAAACATTTTGATCCAAAACTATTCTGGATGCAGAAAACTAAACTAAATATTTCTGAACACATTTCAGAAGTTATTTAAACTCTGTACGTTTTTTACTTTTTGACATTTGCTCATGTTGATGTTTTTCATCTGTAACAGAAATATTTCCACAGTGGTGTTTTTGGTTATTATGATCTCATTTCCTCAAATGCTTCAGATCCCTAAAATCTGTTTAACAGCTAAAAGGTCTTTAATCAATAAACCAGAAAGACAAAATGATCAAATGGTTTAAACTGAGTCATAAATCAAGACCGCACCATCAGCCTGCGACAGAAGAGCGTTCAACGTGACGACGAGAAAGACAGAAATCTTAGTTTTCAGCTGCAAAATCAATGAACGCATGAATTAAACAGGAACAATGACCTGCTGCAGATGTTCGGGGCCGCCAGCAGGGGTCCGTTTACAGAGGGTTAAATCCACGACGGAGATGGTTTAACTTTGAGGACATATATAGAAAACAGCCCCATTTTTAATTTAATGTGAGTTCTTCTTTGAACACAGGAGTATTTCTGACTCACAAGGGCCCTTTCTCTGAGGACCCGCTCTCTATATGGGGCCCCACAGGCCCCAGTGCAACCACACTACTCTGTATTTACGCCCCTGGTAACATTAGAATATGACATAAAGGTCAAATACAACATGAGAACAACATAAACACCACAAGAGGAGAATCAGGACAGTAACGTGAACTCTGCTGACTTTGGCTCTTCATCTTAACATGAGATGACGTAGCGGCTCGACACTTAGAAAGGAAGAGGGGTCAGTCAGAGTCACGTCTGACAAATAATAATAATTATAACATAGAAATCAAGAAAATCTGTCAGCCTTTACAAAACAATAAAGCTATATATATATATATAATATAGCTGATCGTTAGATAAGAAGATCAATAAGTTTATACTCACACACGTCGACCTGTTACATGTGAAGCTACAACCAGCAGCAGCTTAGCTTAGCTTAGCATAAAGACTGTAAACAGGTAGAAGCAGTTAGCCTGCCTCTGTCCACAGGTAACAGAAGCCACCTGCTAACCTCACTAACTGTGTTGTTCGCACTAAAACAACAGCTTGTAGTTTTACGACGGGTTACCTGTCCGACTGTCTCCTAGAGACTCTGCTGGTTGCCTGGCAACAACACGGCGATGACGAGACTCCAGGAAGTCACTGCCTCCGGCCAACAGGACGGAGCCAGGCTAACTGCTACCCCGCCTTCTGTATGCTAAGCTAAGCTAAGTGTAAAGCGAATTTCCTAAAATCTTAAACTATTGTTTTCAATACAAAGAGGCACTACATGACTGTCTCATATCTCAGAGCCCTGAGATAACTGTGTTATGATATGACGCTATATAAATAAAACTGAATTGAATTGAATCATAAGCAGAAATTCTGATAGCTCACAATCCAGAACACTATATGGTAATTTCTTTTTGCTAAATATTATCCACTTTATAGAATCACGGCAAGTTTTAGCTCAAGCTTTGCAATTTTGTATGAATACAAATATATGATTTATAATATCATATATTGTACCACAGGAACACTGTACAAACATCAACAGTTCATTATGATAAGAACACAAACTTCAATGAACTGAAAACAACATGGCTTCAGCATCACAGACATTATTGAAGGGTTACGTGTTAAACGCTGGTGTGGCCGATGTTTCTTCATCCTTCAATCCTTCATCTGTAGGAAATAAAACAAAAAAACATGAAAGAAAATCCCAACTGTATTGATCATATTCAGGCTGCACAATCAATCACTGATCTTCATCGATTTGTCCTAAAAGTTTTTTCTGTATTTATTATTTAGTGGTTTCTGATTGGAAAGACAGTTAATGTGCAGATTGATTAACCTGAACGGTGCAGTGATGTGCGTTTGTTAGTTCGCTCATAAATTCAGGGCTGTTTTGCGGCCGACTATAAATCCTCAAAGCCACCCTGACGAATTTTAGAACTGACTTTAACGTTTAACTGACCACTTTTAAAGGCGCGTCATGTCTCAGCCCTGGTTACACTGCAGCACCTGACCCCATCCTGATATACCAGACCTTCAGACTCCATCTTACTAGTTGTACCAAAGTCAGACAGGTGTCCAAAGGTCTTTTCCATCAGAGCCCCAAATCTCTGGAGCTGTCAGCTAAGAAAACTAAATCTTTACTTTTAAACTTTAAAGTCTTTATTTTTTTAATTAAATGTAGTTTTTATATCCTTATATAGCTGTAGCCTCAGCAGCATGTGTCCTCTACAGGCTCCCCACAGGTCCAACTATTGATTATCTGCTCTACAACTATACGAGTCAATACAAGGACAGGAACACTGTTGAATTAACGTGTGACACATTTGTTGTGATTTGACTGGCTGATTGTCTATTTAGTAATCAATCACCAAACCCACTGATCAATATATTAAACTTCATTTTAAAGAAAAAAACACAATCGTCTTGAGTTCATGGAGGCAGAGATTATAACCTGCTGTCCTCGTCCTCTCTGCTCCACACACCTCTGTAACAGGAACACTGGGCAGTTTACCAACTGTTCCCAAAACTTTTAATTGTGGTGATTTTACACAAATTAACCAAAAAGAAGATTTTAAGGGTTAAAGGTCAGTTGTCTTGGATTTGTCAGGATTTGTTAATTCCTTTAACATCAATTAGAAATATATACATATAATGCAAATATACAATCAACATGTTTTAAATAACTTATACAGTAAATTAATTTGTGTGAGGTGAAACATTAACTTATGATTGTATATAAAGTTGTAAATTAAAACATTGTTACATGAATTTCACCTGTACAGTGTGAATATCGTTATACTGTATGTTGCTTCAGTAGCTTTAACCAGAGAAAACAGTGAGAAATTAAACTCTATACAACACGTGTTCATATTGTTTCCAGTTGGGTGTCAAACAGCTTTACTTTAGTTGAGCTCTGCAACAGTCGGCTAATTGCTCTGTTCATTAATGCTAACTCGTTAGCTTAGCCTGGCACCTCGTGGAGCAGAAGTTAGTTTGACAGCGACTCACCAGTCTCGAGGAATCCAGATTCTGTTGATTTCAATCCAGATTTCCGTGAGAGATTCATCTGACATCTACGAACTAACAACAAAATACAGGATGTTACTGTTCTGATTTGACAACATTATATTGTGTCTTTACTGTTTTATGAAAGTTACATTTTTACCAATCAGCAGCAGGTTCTCTGCCTACAGTGTCACCCAGCGTCTGACTGCTATAAACTATATAACCTGTATATGTTTATGGTCTATCCTGCCCAGGTGCTGCAGCCCTGCGTTCTGATTGGCTAAGGCACTTGTGTGTTGTTAACTCTTTGTGACCTGGGTTACATTATGCACTGATTCAACTGTAAAGACGTGGATGGAAGTAAATCACAGCTTTAAAGGAAGATAATTAACAGCTATAATAATATATTCATAAGCTTGTTATATTATTGATTTATTATTAGAACCAGGAGCCTCATGTATTAATGTCGTCTCAGAGGATTTTCTGTGAATCTAAATACCAACAGAAGCATCTGTTATGTTGATGTCTGCACATTATGGACATGTTGATATAATTAGTCATTATTTAAACTTACCATCATATCTTATTTTGTATCTTTGAGCAAAACAAACAAAAACCAAAATTAATAAAATAAGTCCAGTAACTCCTCCAATAAGAACATTTCTGGTCCATTTGCTCATGTTGTCGTCTGAAACACATTGCAAAAAGATAATTAACACTCAGAATGAGACTGCATATCATGCACAGCAGATTGGTCTAAACTGCTAAAATCTTTGAAAACTAAAAACACAACACAGGAACACAAAGTGTGAATCTTACCAGATATAGACACATAGATCTCAGCATGAGTCTGATGGCTGATTTCCTCCTGTGTGGCTACACAGCGATAGTAGTCGGTCTTGTTCACAGTAGTTTGGAGGGTGATGTCGTAGCGGCCTCCTCTTTCTGAGACCTGTGGTTCTTCAGCAGGAAGGATGTTTCCAGCGCTGTCCTGCCACTCTACTTTAGGTTCTGGAGAAGCACCTTGAACCTCACACTGCAGCAGTGCTTTGGCGTCTGTGAGATCCACAATCGTGGTGTTTGGCTTTGCAGTTGCAGCTGTGAACGTGTTAAAAAGCACAGCTTCAGCACTACAGATGTACCACTGGGATGTTTTAGTGTTGATCCCCTCTGCCTTTGCCTTTGTATATGAACAACACAGTGTGAAGGAGAGAAATGCAGGAATAGAAAGAAACAAAACCCAGCAGGCGACACGAGACGCTATTTCAAATATTTGTACCTTCTTCCAGTAATTTGTCATTAAATACCACAGAAAACCTAATTTATACTGTAGTTCACATCCTGACAGAAGCACATACACAGCTCTTCTTCTCTGACACAGTGTGGAACATCAGCACCAGAAGACAGCTGACATTAACAAGTCCAGCAGTCCAGAGCAGAGAGGCCACAGACCAGAACCAGGTCTTGGAACATTTGCTACCAGGCTGCAAGCAAACAAAGTGGTTTGAAAGAAAAAGCTAAACAATGATCAGAAAACTTAACAGTCTGTTACGGTTTATTTTGCTGTAATTACCTTGAACACAGCGCAGTGATGTTTTGAGCTAAATGCTAACAAGCTGATGTAGAGAAGGTAATGTTTAGCATGTTCAACATCTTAGCTTAGCATCATGGGAACATTTTTAAATATTATAATGACATCTGAAATCAAAGTATGAATAATTCACTGTAACGTACTAACTGCTATCAGATATGTTCTAAGTCTCTGCAGGAACATTATAGAACGTTAAGTAGAACTTAGGTGTGTTGTTGTGCTCACAGAACTGCAGTTGGAGAATCAAATGATGAACATGAAATGTTTGTACAGCAGTAAAACCAGAGGAGTGTGCAAGCAAACATCAAAACTACGTATTAAAAAGTAAAGTTAACTTTCTTTGGTCTTATTTCAACATCAGGTCGTCATTACCGTCATTCACTGAGAGTGAATCTTTCTAACTAATGAAACACTCACCAACAACAAGATGAATGTGGAATATTTGTCTCGGCTGAAGACGTGGAAAATCACAGGTGTAGTTTCCACTGTCGGCCACCTTCGTCTTTCTGATGATTATGGAGGCGTCGCCAGACTTCAGCTCATCTTGAAAATGTGAGGCGCGACCTTTGAACTGCTCATCTTGACCTGGAAGGCCGTCATTGGAATGAAGACCTCCATCATACAGGAACACCTCCTTCTGACCATCTTTCATCCAGTCAAAGCGCTCAGATACAATGTTCTCCTTGGTGTCGAGGGAACAGGGTAAAATAACATCACTCTCTTCTTCCACTATGACGATCACTTTGATGATCACTGGTTCTGGAAGATGAAAACATGTATTGATCAGTATGTTTACATGCAGAGTCATCAGGTAAAGACAGAAAAAACTTACATGTATCAGCAGAATTAAACACCAGTTTACAAATAGTTTAGTTAGTAGTCCAGTTTCTCCTCTACCACAATTATTTCTGCCTAGTTTTCACACATGTACCGACACATTTTAACTCTATTGAAGCTTGTAGTTTATTATATCATTTCCACCACTAGTCCCATGATGCAGCCACTGTAAGTGTGTTGCTGTGGTTTGAGGCTGCCCTTATGTCACTGTTAGCTCAGTGAGTGGAAGGACTTTGTGACAGAGAGCCCAGTTTGTCTCTCTGTGTGTTTGTGTTTGAATTTGACTGATTCTGGTTGAAAATGTGTTTCTCCTGATCAACTAACACGGGGAAAATGTAAAGCTTTATTCATTTTTACATCACACTTTGAATCTTTCTTTTCTCTTATTTTATTCTGCGACACGCTGCCACAGTCCTTGTCTTTGTGATGCAAATGTGAACTGTAATAAAACTTTTTAAAAACCCATTTAATGCAACAGATGTCTTTCTACTATTATAAATCCCTTTAATGTCCCAGTTTGATGGATGTTTCTCAGGAGAGATCAGCAGACAGAGTATGGAGCTACACAATGATGTAGAACACAGGACAGAGCTGCAGTTCAAACCAGCACCACTGACTGCTGTGAGTGTTAGAACAACGTGTCTAACTGGCCTCATCGTCAAACTCCAAATAACAGAACTTAACTAATGGGAAAAGGCTGAAGAGCCCATATATACTATATACTACATATAAAACACAACAGGTGACAGCAAACACCTCCCATATAGATAATCAATCACTGACTTTGCATAATATGAGTTTGATTAGAGAAAATACTGAAGCCTTACAAAACTGAATAAAAGATTTAAGTTTAAAAAGTGTGTAAGTAGTCAGTTTGTTATTTTAATAACTGATGCCATCAGCAGGCTACATGTTTAATGCTGCCCTCTGCTGGTCAGCAGCAGTTACTCCAAGACAAGAGGAGGAAGAAGACGCTTCTGCTATGAAGTCTGTTATTTAGAGGAGCCATTTAGTTTCTGCTGGTTGAACATGACTCGTGTTGAGTTTCCTCCCTGCTGTCTGGATCAGTATATAAACACATATACAGAAGAGGGACGAGTTAAAGAACCTGAGTTCGGGTCTCTCTGCGGGTTTTTCTCCACGTCAGCCCTGTGATTGACGGGTGATCTGTTCCTGTCCAACCCTCAACAACAGGCGGGTAGAAAATGCCAAATTACGACGAACATGAAAACACCGAGGTCATCGATGAGGAACAATCAGATCAATAACCTGTGATAGGAGGGGTTATGTGCTAATAACTAGTCCACATATTAGTTCGCAGCAGCACCAAGGTGGCTCAGCTGCTTCTGATGCGTAATTCTCACCGTTTCCATCACAGAGTTTAATTCCCGTCAGCAGCAGAAGACACAGTCCGAGTAGTTGAAGCTTCACAGCTGCAGATTTCATTTTTGGATTCACTGTTGTAACAGAGTCGGAGTCGGAGTCATCGAGGCTGACATTTAGTTTTGTTTAGTTTCGTTTAGTTTCGTTTTCACCTGTAAAAGTATACTGGGGCGTAGCCTTCTTCCGGTGTTCCGGTTTAACTGGTGATATTTCCGTGTGTGAGGCTCCGGACGCTTAAAGCGAAGGCTATGGCAGAGGTGACTGTGTCGATGCCTGTTCAAAACACTGCAAACGTCAATTAAAAGTTCACTAAATGTTCATGTTGTCAGTCTTGTATTTATAGTATATATCGTTATTAATCTGACGTCGACTCTAAGGTGAGAGCTGTTTATACTTTCATGCAGTCTGTAACAGACACACAGTCTGTTTACAGCTGTGATACACCATCTGTACCTACCATGGATCAGATATTATTAATATTACATTATGGATCATATTATTATATTTAAAGGCAACAGACACTGATCTCTCTCATCACAACGATAGTCTATATGATTCAGCACACTTAATTAATCCAGATCAGACATGGCTGTTTCTCATTTTGCAAAGTGCGACTTAAATTGGATAACTACGCCCAGGGGTGTAGCTTCATATTATTTGGGGGGGTGTAGCTTCATATTATTTGGGGTTGAGTGGTCTATACAAGTGTGATTTACGTGTCACAACTTTGTGGGTTTGTGAGGAGTTGAGACGGAGTGGGAGTGAGAGTGGGAGTGGGAGTGAGAGTGGGAGTGGGAGTGAGAGTGAGAGTGAGAGTGAGAGTGAGAGTGGGAGTGGGAGTGGGAGTGGGAGTGAGAGTGGGAGTGGGAGTGGGAGTGGGAGTGAGAGTGGGAGTGGGAGTGGGAGTGAAACGTCCCAGCTCGGGACGTTTCACGACTGTTTTATGTGACAAGACAACGAATGACATTTTTGAAATGAAGACGGCTAATATTTTCATGTTAGTGTCGACACCAAAACTGATGTTCCAGCAAAGTGTTTCTATTGCAATGGTTTAAATGTGGCCGACAAATAATTGTGACAGAGCGGCGAAGCAATCAGTGTTTATTTCCTGGTTAGCGAACAATGGGTCCTCAAAAGCCTCACACACAGCAATATCACCAGTTAATTCAACACCAGTTAAACCGAAACACCCAAACCCGCAGTATAGAAGCTTATCATCAATCTTCATTATTCAATGCAACAGCTCTGCTATAAATTCTGCCTTTACGAAGTTTATAATGTTCAGTGTTTGTTGACTTTGTCTGAAATGTGTAAATATATAATATACTATAAGGGGGTGTAATACTGGACTACTTTATACTGAGATGTGTTTTTGACAAACATGAAGAGTCAGAATATTAAAAAACGCCTCTGAATATAATGCAGTCCAGAACAACACCAGCACTAACTACGAGCTCTGTAATAAACATACAGCTGAATTAACGCCTCTGTGACATTAAAGGCATCATGACAGTAAAGTCAATGGCAGAGCAGTTGTTGGATTGCATTAGACTGTACAGGTGAACCTAATAGTGACCACTGAGTGTTTACATGAGATCCAAATATGAGGCTGATCCAGAATCAGTCAGAGTGACTGAACAGCAGTGGAGCCACATGTGTGTCTGAACTGAGCCTCTGTGCAGCATTTCAGCTCAAAGATCTCACACAGTAAAGAGAAATGTTAGCTTTAGGACAGCAGGGGGCGCCACAGTGTTGAGAATAGAGACTGAAACAAACCTCTCACTTGTAGACAAGACTTCTGCACAACACAGACAGTGGTCAGTTACGTGTGACTGACTTCTAATTTCTACATTATCAACTCGAGTTTTAATCTCCCCTGATACAGAAAGAAACAGTATGGGGAGCAGTGGCAGTGTTGGGGTCCAGGGACACCCAAGGGTCCTTGAAGGGGTTCACTGAATGTCACATCTGTCTCATTTACTGCTGGAACAACGAGATGAAGAGCGATTATCACCCACCGTCCATGGCCTTTAATTATTTCTTACCGACTTCATTTACTTTTACTTACTTTTATGTGAAGCTGCTGCTGTAACACTGGAGTTTCCCTTTGGGATTAATAACTAATCGATCTTTCTGTCTATCAATAACTGTCCAAGGCTAAATGCAGCCCAGAAGCAGATTGATCTGATTGATCACAACACACTCTGGACAGATGTGAAAATGAAACATGAGCCACACAGGTAATCTTTACTCCTCCTGAGTGGAACTACACACAGTAAGTTAGCAGTGTGGCAGTAAAGCCTCTTCCAGGGTGTTGATCCTGTAATCGTGACGGGTAACACTGGACCCAGACTTACACTTAGCACGAGGACATGAACACAGCCTCCTGTATGACTCTCCATTAGTCACAAGTGTAAATAAATGGGACCAGACCTGCATCCCAGCAACCAACATTAAAAAGACAAGTTGTAAACCTTTCGTCAACCCAAATAAAACGTCAGGTTGTTTAATGCTGATACAGTTAAAACAACTAAATCTATGTTGGTGTTTAGGATGGTGTGTTTACATCAGTACAGTTTGTTAAGAGAGAACAAAAGAGGACTGAACTGTTGCTAAACTGACACTGTGTGCAACGACAATAAAATCTATCTATCCATCTATAAACAGGACCAATATTTTCATTTATATTCAGCTGAGACACAAGCAAAATATTTGTCTTTAATGCGAGTCAAACTCTTCAAATGTGTTTGTGAAAATACATCAAGTCAAGAAAACTTTATTGTCACTGTGCTGCTGTGCAAGACAACAGCACAACAGGATCATGACGGCACTCCCTGATTTTAAAATCAATATAAAAAGAACAATATAAAAATAAGAGCAGAACAATATCACCAAGCTGCTGCCTCCATGTTTATCTGGACCCCAATACATACATATTATATATTATATAGTCAAAATGACTCAGTGGGCCTTAAATATGAACTGTTGGTTTTGGCTTTTCCAGCTAGCTAACCGGCCAGCAGGCAGATTGAATTAAAGGCTAATGTGGCCACTATATGTTCTGCTCCTGTGTGACTGTATAGGCGTGTTACATAACGTCCTCTGGTCCTGTTGGTCAGTCGGGGACACTCGCTGCTCCCCGAGTTTCTACCCACGTCTGCAGGGAGAGCAGCTGCAGAGCCAAAGAAAACACACTGGAGCTCCAGAGACGTGAACGTTACTCCACTTACTGAGACAGAAGAACTGCTAACCCTCTGTCTCTTTCTAACTCCTGCTTCACTCTTCCTGCCACGCGTAAAGGCTGTTACTGACTCTTTGGGATTCTCACTGTTGGTCCATTTTACCAATAAAACACTGAGAGAAGAGACGCAAAAATCACCAGTTTGTCCCGCGTGTCAACTATAATTTATTCTCCTGGCATTCATGCAAAGGTGAGGAAATGATTTGTAGCAGCTCCACAGCTGATAACTAAGTCTGACATTTTTATGTCGGAGATTTACACATGATTTTAATATAATAAACTTTTGTTTTTACTACCAGAGACTCTCATTACTTGTTTCTATAGAAAAGGAACATCGTGTGCAAATGGAGACCGTGTGCTGTGCAGCTGAAAATCACCAGCAGCAGATTGATTACCTGGAATTTACAGAAATACCTGCCTATATACACATCAGCTATAGCTAATTCAGCTAATAATATTTAAATCTACAGGCCCAAATAACAACTTCCTGTTCACACTAAAACATACGTCTTTCTACTTTGTCTCACAGTCAACCATCAGTCAACACCTGCTGAAGAAGCATTGAGCACCACAGCAAATGATCCACACATGGATGATGAACATTAATCAGTAACGGCTCATCAATATATTAAACTGGTTTATCATCTGTTATTGCTGCAGGAGTTTTAACTCTCTCTCCAGAATCATTGCTGCAGGACTCTGTTATGTACAGGCTTTGACAGTTTCTAACTTTGGCGCCACCTGGTGGTCGTGTCAAGAATTACACTGTGGCAGACTCCCCTCCAAAATAAGCACGAAGGGTTGACAACAACACAGACTGCACCAGTTTTCACCATGATTGTCTGATTTTTCTACCAACAAAACTTTATGCCTTCACAGTAATATAAAAGCTATAATAATCACATAAAAATCTGCACATAGTAACTTTAAAACGGCAGTAATTAATAACAACACTGGCATAAGTTGGGGGACATTTCTGGCTCTTTAGCTGCTAAACGCTCCACTGTGTTCACCAGCTAGATGCTAACTTTGCAGGTGGTGTACAGTGGATTAATCAGAGCTTTTGCTGCTGGAAACAGGAAAAGAAACAGAAAAGTGGTTTTGTGTTCAATTTCTAAAGCAGTCCAATACAACATCCCAGTTTTATTATTATGTATGCTATCACTCCTGCCCATCCTCCTATCTTAAACTAACCTGCTCATACTGTCTTTGAACTCGTTGTTTAATTGAGGCTTTCGCTGTTGGAGCGTTCGCTGTTGTTTCCTCCACCCTTTGACTGCAGCTGTGGAACCCAGATCGCAGCGGGGGGCTGTGGTGGAGGTGGTTAGATCATTACAGGAACAAGCACTGCTGGACCATACGTTATTGTGTAATGAGATAATGTGATACAGAAATAATATCACAGCAGGGAGACTGGCCCCAGGACTGCTAGCCTGAGCGGCCATTTTGGTCTGAAATCGGTTTCCTTTAGGATTTGATTGGATTTGGCACAAAGTTAAAGGGTTAGTTCACTCAAATTACAAAGACTTTGTTTTATTTTTACACATAACGCTTGTGGTATTTAACCAGACGGGTTTTATCTTCTGAGGTTTTGAGATATCAGTCTCTGAGATTTCTGCTTCCACCCCAACACGATGGAGGTGAACATAATTTTGCTCATAGCATTTAAAAAATTAACAGCAATGAGTCTTTACAGGGACAAAGTATAATCTACAGACCTCACTGCCAACAGTTTTCACTACATTACTGGAACCTTTTCACAGAAAACAAACCTTCCACCAAAATTAGTAAAATCATGCGTCATCTCAGATCTCTAAGTTTTAATAGTTTAGTTAAAAGTTTTGGGAGTTATCTTCCTAATAGAACACGATATCATATGTTCCACATTTTGTAGCCACAGTGGTGTCAAAATCAGTCAGTGTTGAAATAACGAGCTCCAGGAAACAAATCACAGGTGTCTGTTTGGTTCTGCAGGAAAGACAAACTCGACAACAAGCCGCTAATAAAAAAAAAACTAAAAACAACATCTGTGAAGAAGAGCAGCAGCTGATCATCTCAATCACACACACACACACACACACACACACTCACCCAATGAGACGTCCGATCTGTCGGCCCTTTAGTCCGGTCAGACAGAGCAGCATCATGTGAGCTGAATCTCCAGACAGCGTGTGTGTGTGTGTGTGTGTACCTGATGACGAATAAACATTAAACTAAATATATAAAACAAAAAATGGGAATCAGAGTTCAACATAAGAATCTCAGATGAGGATTCGCAAAACATGGAAAATACATCAAATCTAGATGCAGATCACTCACATATATTTTGGAAAAGTTATTGATGTTTTGGAAAATGGTACACCATGGAGCTCTACCTGTGTAATATTAAGAAAATGTACAAAGAAAGGATGGGTGTCTGGTCTAAATATTGTTAATAGCCTGTAAAAAAGCTATCACAAGGATATGGGGTGAAGTGGACCCCCTACCCAGGAACAATGGATGGAGATCTACATAATGGAAAAACTGACACATCATTTGAGGTTACAAGAAGCACAGACAGCAGAAAAGTGCAAGAAATTGAGTGAAAACAGCAACAAATATTATTACTATATTATTATTTTTGTGTTGTTTTTTACAATATGTTCATCTGTTGGTTTTATAAGATTATAAATGTTGTAATCACCAATAAAAACTAAAGTGAAAAGAAAAAACACATTAAACACATCAGTGCTGTGTTCACAGCTTGTTTCTGCTGCCCACAAGTGGAGGTTTGAGGAAAATAAGCCAAGAAAATTAAACTTCCTTGGAGGCTTTTTATGTAGGAACCTCCATGATGTTAGCAGGTCAGCAGTATTATTTAAATCAGACTTGTAGAGTGGCAAATCAATATATTGATCCTGCCTTAGTTTTCATTATTGCCAAAGAAAAACAAGAAGTAAAGTTCCCAGCCGTGATAAGAGAGAGTGCACACAGCGAGCCAGGCTCAGCTGGCTCCACAGTATTAACTGGGATGAGGTCGTACCCTCCACACAGGCACCTCCTGGCAGGCCTCTCTCACTCCTCTGAGCCCTCTACTGGCCTCAAGCCTCCCACCCCCCCTCTGTACCACCTCCTCCTCTTCTCCTCCTCCTCAGACAAACTCACTCAGCCTTTAACTCCTCCTCCACCTCCTCCCCTCCTGTCCAACCCCAGCCAGCCTGCTCCTCTTCCTCCAGCCCACCAGTCAAGCCACTGGTGTACCTCTTCTTCATCTTCTTCTTCTTCCACTGAGAGCTCACCATGATGATTTATTTCCTTTATCCAAATGCGCTCTGCCATGTTGGTGCAAATCCTCTGCTTTCTGCTCAACACTTCATGTTAATGTAAGCTTCCCTGCTGTTTCTGTGCTGGATTCACTTATGAGTAGTAACCCGCTGCAGGTGATCAATAAGAACCACGCGGATGTCTTCAGTTCCAGTCTGTTTATTTACCACCATCACAACCACATTCCTGAACTGTCCAGTGAAGGTTTCCCTGCACGGTTTTCGGTAGTTCTTTAAACTTCTCCTCTATCCTTAGCTAGGCTGCATGAATATTTACCACCTGTGTGTTGCGTTCATGTGTTGTCACGTAAATAACAAACCCCCAGCACTGAACAGGAAGCACCATGACAAGTATGAGGTGACCGAACCCGAACATCATTTATAAATTTCTGTCCGAACCCGGCCCAATCCATCGGGTCCCGTCAGACTCGGGTCGAGTATCCACCCTCTAGGCCAGAACTCTTAATGATTTATGTAGGAATCACACTGAACTTCTGCTAAAGCTAAACGAGTTCATTTGTAGTTTTTTACCAGGCCAGACAAAGAAACACGAGAACACGAGAACACAAGACTAGTGCTGTCTCAATCTGGATACTTCTGTTAGTACACTTCCATGCAGTACACTGTGTACACTATGTACTTGCATAATGCGTGAATTTCAACAGGGTAGTGTTGTCTCAAATCAAACACGTCTGGAAATGACGATCGCAACTTTCTCCACTTCTTCTTCTTCTTCTTCTTCGTAATGGTGACTTGCAGCCGGGTGGAGCAGTATCAACATCTGACCACCATCTGACGGCCGCCAAAATATCTGCCGGCTTGTTTGCTCACTTGACTTCAATTCAATTGAATTAAAAATGAATAAAAAAGAAAATGCTTTTATTTTTTGTGTGGTGTTCACTGTAACAATCGCAACTGCAGCTGCCATCTTCATAGGTTGGTGGTCCCCCCCCTTCTGCTACGTCGCCAAGATGGCGACTGTTGAGGGTGAGAAGTTTCACACCATCTGGGTGCTCATAGTGCTGCATGTTGCTACAGCTGTCAGTGTGAATGCACTCAAAATATCAAGTGTAAGTACAGAAGAACACAAACTGAGACACAGCTGATGTAACGTTTAAATGAAAAGTTGAATTCAAAAGCAATAAAACGCACCGTTGCTCAGTTCAGTACAATCGCTGCTTCAGCCTTATGGTAGCTCAGCGGCTAATGTTATTATTGGTATATTGCTGTATAACGCACGTTACCGAGTCACTTAGCTGACTTTATGACTCTTCTCCACTTGTCCTACTGTTACATTAGTTTAGTGTTTAGCTAAATGTTAGCATTATTCCATTTATTAAGTTTTCCATCATTTTACATTGGAGGGAAAAAGTAAAATAGCTTCATTTGAAATGTAGAGGTGCACCTGAAATGTACAATACATTTACAATATTTACAACAAGCAACTAACTGCAGAACCAGCAGCAAAGAGACGCTCAGATACCCTGAAGTTTACAGTGTGTGTGTGTGTGTGTGTGTGTCACTATGCTTCCTGGGCTCTGGAGGGTAAATGCTTCCTGCCAGGAAATATGTTTGCTTTCAGACACACACACACACAGTTAGAGCTATACTACACCACTGACATGAATCCACTCCTCTCTTACCTGGATTATAACAACAACCTCACCAGCCAACTGTTTTTTTGTGCTTTTAAATAATTATGAGGACCTATATGTTCTCATGTATCACAGAAGCTAACAGCACAATTGATCCTCACCGTGCATTTGATTTGTTTGTTTGGTCTGTTGGCTGAATCCCTCCCAGCCTCTAAATGTCCCGAAAAGAGAATTTGTTACGTCAGAGGCAGTTTACCTGCCATGTGGACTACTGCTCAGTCCGTGAAGACAGTTAAATCATGTCATCAGTGTGGAGGCGGCGCTGTCTTTACATGGAAGACAAACAAAAGATGTTGAAAGTTACATTTCAACAAGGGTTTTTTTTTTAAAGCTTGGCTTCTTCTGGGGACTAAAAGTCAGCATATCGCAGACTGTCTCCCACAGTTACCTTTAACTTCATGGAAATTGATTTTTTAGGGAAAGACTATTACTTTAAATCATGTAGGATGATGTAAGCAGCTGTAGGAAAACAAAAGGATTAATATTTTAATATCGAGGCAAAGTGTGAACACATATTGCAATCCTCTCTGTTGTGTTACTGAGGCAGAAGTTTGTCCTTATTTTTTTGTTTGACAGTGAAATGATGTGTTGTTAAAAAGACTCCACACACACACACACACACACACACAGTTCTCATCTCAGCTGTCTATAAAACTCTTAAAACCAAAAGCTCTTCATGCACTGAACGAGGTTTGATTCCTGCTTTTTTTAAGAAATAATTTGCCTTTTTATTTCTCTTCAGTTACACAGGTTGTGATGTGATATATTACATGTCATATAGTTGGCTGTGATGTTATTAGTTATGTGTTTTTTCTGCCAAATCATAACTTTCCAAAACAAACCTGCAGAAAGAAATGTGTCATGAGCGTATTTATACTTGTGCAACAAGTGCAGCTTTTGGCACTACAGTATTAGCATTGTTATTATTCTCTGTCTGTAATATATGAGTTGCCAGTTTATTGCGTCTATACCTTCATTAGACACAAGAATCACTCAGCAATGAGACGATCAGATTCCAGTCAAACTAACAAACAATTCCACATCAGCTCAACATGAGCATCCCTCTGAAACAGTGTCAGCAAATACTGAACATGATAACCTTCATGAACCTTCGTTAGCTTTAGCTCGGTGTGCCTACTAAACTGGCAGCTGAGAGTATGTCTTTGATCGACGTTCTTCTGTGTGTGCGTGTGTGTGATTGAGTCTTGTGTGCACAATAGGCAAATCTGTTTCGGGGTTCATGCTGTTCATCCACTTGTAGGTGCCTGTGTTCGTATCTGGTGACATATATCCGTGTGTGTGTGTGTGTGTGTGTGTGTGTGTCCTCCCAGGGGTCCTGTGGCATTCAGTTCACAGGTTGGCAGGAGGATGTGAAGGTCAGTAAGCTCCACTGCAGGTCATCAGTCATTAAAACACACATTACACACACACACACACAGTTAGGTATCCCCTTTCCTCTCACAGCAGCAGGTATATTACAGATGTTTTACACCAGACCCGATAATATCATGAGTACTGTCAGTATCTGGTTTTGGGTGTTCAGGGTTTGCGGTCCAGATTAGAGCGACAGATAAAAGCCTAAAACGTACAACGAGATCAAATGTTTTGGTGTTGTGCAGCGGTGAACCAGAAATCTGTGTTTTTGCACAAAATCTGGGGTCATTAAACAAAAACTTTGTGCCTTTTGAAAACAGAATTTTGATCCTGAATGAGACATTTGTAACCTTTAATTATATCCACCGTCGTGTTTTAACCAAATGGTGTCAACTAGCACTTAAGTTCATATTAATGAGATAAAAACCTGCTCCTCTGAAACATCTGTTTGCCAGACGACAGCTTGCACCTTCTGCCTTCCGTGAGGAAAACTAGACCGGAACCTTTCAACAAGAGAGCAGTAAAAACATCAGACTGAATTCACACTGTAAACAACTGTTCATTTTTAAATCTTTAAGGATCCTGTTGGCTGTTCAAAAAGGTTTTCACATGCGGAAGAAAGTCGATCATCCAGTACAGACAGACTCAAAAGACAAAACTATTCCTGTAAATTTTCTTTTTTTAACCTAAAAAAAAAAAAAAATGCAGCCAGCGACACATCTCATCAACCAACGTGTTGACCAGGTTGTACGCTTTGGTAACACACCTCGGTGGTATTTCCACATCCAGGTGATTTTCAGAATGCAGGCTGTTTCAGACTTGTTTGACTATTTGATGATGATGGACGATATTCGCGGTGAGCTCGTAAAACACCTTTCACACCACGACGTGAGGTGTTTCATGTCTGCAGAGGCTCGTAAATTCTTTCTGCTCACAGTCTTGCTCTACATATGACCCCGGACCTTCTGGGTATCTGGGGTAACTTCCTCTGATGTGCACAAACACACACACAGACATACAGTACGCGCACACACAAACACACACACACGTCCTGGATCGCCAGGGTAACATCCGCTCACACACACACACACACACACACACACACAAAATCCACTGATACATGGGATATCATCCTCTGATGCAGCTGTTAGACAAACACACACACATACCACAGCTAAATGGCCTGAAATACTTTGAAAATCAAATAAACCCTTTCATTATATAACCAAGACAAAACACACACACACACACACACACACACACACACATTTCCCCATGTGGTGGTGAACAGGAGGAATGTACATCTGTATTTGTTCTTGTCAGGACTGGATTGAAGGCTTGTTTGTATGTTGGATGTACAGGCTGAGCCAGATGGACAAAAACTGTCTGGAGGAGCGATTCAACTCATGGCCCCCCTGGTTACTGTTGCTACATCCCCAAAGAAATATATTAAAGAGACATTTAAGCCCCACCCACACAGGAGGGTTTAACAATTCATCTCTCTCCATTGACTTTGTATTGCGTGAAGGTGCCTCCTTGTCACTTCAGTCTGCTAACAAACAGAAACCTGCCTAAAAGCTGCTGTGTGGTGAGATGCACCACCAACAGGGTGAAGAACCCAGAACTGAGTTTTTATAAACTGCCGAACTCAAAAACTGAACCTTTAAGAAGACAGAAGTGGATCCAGACGTGAGGCATCAGCAGGAAGAACGGGAACTCTGTGGGATCCTGACACTCATGTGTGCAGCAGCATTTAGTCACTGCTCAGTCAGATATCCAGATGAGAGTTTTAGGCTAACTGTATTGCTGTAAATTAAGCTAAAGCATTTTGACAGAATGCAAGGAAGTGGAGACACGTCGTCCATCTTTATATCCAGTCTGTGGTGTCAACTAAGGCAGGCGATCTCCCAACACACTGAGTGAGAGGTGCTGCAGGTTGAGAATAAGCTTAAAAAACAGAATTAAACTGTTAAATACCAAAAGGGGGAACAGCTTTCACCTGGATTTACTGAGTCAGTCAATCACAGAATCATTTCATGGAAAAAAGCAGGTAGTTTGAACAGTTTGTCCACTCAGTGTATCCACAACCTTCCCAAATCCTGCTTTGTTCCAGGGCATGACCACCACCACCACCACCACCACCTGGGTATAATCTCTATTAAGCATCATTAGCATTCCTCCCATATTTCCCATGCTCTGTTAGCTTCTGACAATTAGCATTCTGCTCATATTTCTGCAGTTGCTCTGACAGGAGGGTTCCTCACTGACAGCTCCTGTCAACACCGGTGCTGATGAGCTCTAGGACAAGCTGATAGTGTCTTATTGTCAGACCGATCTCAGCTGGACAAAGACGGTCATCTGTTGTCTCCACTCGTCTTTTATCTGACAGGCCTCTCTGCCCCTGCTTTGTCCTGAGCCCTGTCTCTCTCCTGTCTTTAAGCCCTTTGTTTGTTGAAGATCTCATTTTCAAGCTTTTCTGTTTTCCACTCCTCTTTGATTGACTTTGACATCCCCCTTCCAATCACTCTTTATCGTCTTTGGCAGCCTTCACTCTTCTTTTCCTTTTCTAGCCATCTTTTCTGCTATTTTCGTCTAAACTGCAGTCCCTTCTTTCCTTCTCTGCATTTTCTCGTTTTCTCTCTTTCTTCGCCCCGCTGCCTGTCCATCACAGTGATGATGAGGTGATGATATACAGGAAGAGGATTGTGGTAAAGCAGAGCAGAGTTGGACAGTAGGCTCCTTTATCCCACTGTAATGCACAAAGAGGACCCAGAGAGACAGGGGCCCCTCGACCACACTGAGAAGGATATGAGTGCTGAAACTGCAAGAAGGTGAGGGCCCCTGTACAATACTGCTCCTGTACACACACTGACGTACACGTGTGTTTTCCCTGATTCAAAACTTCTTTATAATCCAATTTCCCTGAACCCTAAAAGAGTGTATCTCTTACATTAAACACTAAACTCAAACCTAAGCTTCTTCTTAACCTTAATACTAAACCTAATCCTGACCTTAACCCCTTCACCTCCACCCTAAACCTCAGCCTCAAAGGGACTCTAGATGATTTCCTCTTATTGTTTCTGATGCGAGTCCCAACAACAGCAACATTTTCTATCAAGCAGTTTTATTTTGTGAGCAGCAGTCTCCAGGCGGCGGCTCAGTGTTGGCCCAAACTTTCACCGTTCCTCCTTTGTTTTTGCATCATGCAAGCGGCCCACTTAAAAAACAGAAAGCCAAGCTAGCGGCGTGGTTGTAGTTTGTTGGTCCGTCTGCCGCTGAGGTCCAGACTGAAATATCTGGACCACAACTGTTGGATGGATTGCTATGAAATTTGACTGATCTTCATGGTGCTCAGAGGATGAATCCTACTGACTTTGGTGAGTCCCTGACCTTACCTCTAGTGCTATCATGAGGTCAAACTTTAAATGTGTCAAATACCTGCTGCTACAGTTACACCAGTAATGTCTTTTACCATATTTCATCACGGGAAAAAGGGCAATAAATCATAAATCCACTGAATCCATTAAACACATTGAATCAAAAGGAACAACCTGAAGTATAAGTGAAGAATTATGTCTTAGATTTTGGTGACAAATCAGCACTGTATTTAAATATTATGAAGCTGAAAGAAAGGTTGTCTTATTTGACTTAAAACATTTGCTGTAATGACAGACTGTCCTTCGTTTTAAAGAGAGGTTATATTTAATGTGAAGCAGAAAGGACCTTATACTGCAGAAGGTTTAAAGTCATTGAACTCTTCTTTATGTAACAGAGTGGAGGTTAAGAGTTTGAATGAAGAATGAAGGTGTGTTCCTATAGATGAGAACCTAAGAATGGGCCCTTTCATATGGCTTCTCATTCATCAGGAGGGATGGAGGGAAAACGTGGCGTGTTTTGGGCACGTGAATCTCTCAGTTTGAAGTTTCTCCCACATGACAGAGATTAGGAGCCCGGAGACCGAACGGTCTTGTGTTTCTACCCGTCTCCTTCCTCCTCTCTCACACATGTTTGTCTTGCTAATGATGAGGAAGAGGAGGAGAGGAAGGGAGAAAGAGTGCAGGAAGAGAGACACATGCCGTTTGGTTCCCCTCAGAATATTGGACACGTGAGGTGTGGAGGGAAGGTGAAGGCCTCCTTACGCTGCCTCATGGCTGCCTGCTGTCCGGGTGGAGGCTTGGCTGGATGGATACTGATATGCTGCACAGCTAGACACTAATGCTAACTGGCTCCTTGTATTGTTTTTTTCTAGACCAAAACAACAAGGAACTTTGCAGATATTCTTTCAGTAATTAAAGCATCAAGTTAAGAGTTTTGGGCAACTGAAGCAGTTTGTTCAAACCATCAGATGTTGGAATGTCTTTCCAAGACTCATACATGATCTTAAACTGGATTTAAACTTCTTCGTTAAGGGGTTACATCGTACCTACAGCAGCTATGTATAGAGGCTTAGTTGTCAGTTGTCGTCTCCTTTTCAGTAACACTTCAGTAACACTGCACACCTCCATGTTCACCGCGATCGCTGCTCTGTACGAATCAATGAGCATAAACGCTGCGATTGCATGGTGGTAGTTTCCTCATCAGTAATGAGCAAAAAAAAGTAACCTGCGTGTAACTACACCGTCACTCTGCATCACAAAGTAAATCAATGTAAACACAGTTACTTTGGGGAATATAATTAAAGCATGATACTGTCCAATCATGTCCGATACATGCATCTAACGTTGCAGTGGTGAAAGACTACAAAAATACTATTACAACAGAGTGCAAAAATAACTATAATGGCTCATCCCTAACACAAAGAACCAACAGATTAACAATCTTACATTCACAGGTCTGGTATGTTACAGTGTATGCGTAGACTTCGAGTACTAACTTGTGCATCTTTTCCGGAGAGTGATCAAAGTGATGGCGGGACACTTCAGCAATTACATCGGGTTTCTCCCAAGACTATGCTCTAGACACTATTTGCATATCTGTCACCATCCAACAAATACAGACACATAAATGTACCACACTTCATCTGTAGTTACCCCTTACTTTAAAAACATCCATCACTAAATATTTCATGCCATCAGCCACATTTTACAAGATATTTACCTTCAAAACCAGCTCATAATACCTGGAAAAACAGCGCATGTCCACATCGTGGTAAAATAAGATGGCTTCCTCGTCCTGGGTCGCTTTCTAAACCATTCCCAACATCCTTTGTACTCACAGGGGGTTACCCAAATTGAGACAGTGCCCTCTGGTGGTGTAAATAATTAGTCACATTTTCCCACCCGGCTGCTTTATAGATCCAGCTTTAAAGTGTGGGGTATGCTCAGAATGAAGCAGTGCGTACAATGTGAAATGTTCTGTTGCACATCTGAAGGCGAACGTGTTTATGGTTGTGCTGAACGGCCACCGTCGGAGACGTCGTCAGAGAGAGGGACATGATAATGGTCCAAATGGGATAACAGCACACACTTTTCGGACAGTTTCTCCTCAGTGGCATCTCTTCTGATGTTTGGCCATCCGGCAAGCACGTCGTGTGAAGCATACCGACGGCTTCACACCTCCTGCAGGTCTGCAGCAGTGAGTGGTGTGCGGGGAAGCAGCCACCGCGAAGGTCTTGGCTCTGAGACAGTGAACAGTAAAAGTATCTCTGCTGGTACAGTAGCTGGATGTGATAGTCGCTGGTTTGTTGTTCAAAGTGAACTAATCTGTTTTTAGCACAAACATAGATGCATTAAGAGATCTGGATACAGTGTTCAAAGATGGCGCCCCCTACTGTCCAGTCAAAGTTGATTATCAAGCACATATGGTGAATTAGTTCTTTAGGCTGCAGCATTTTCTCTTAATTCTGTGTCTTCTTTTATAGATCTGTCTCACATACAGACACTCACACATAACAGCCTTGTTGTGGAATTCATCTCAGGTGATTAAATGAATATCTGCCTGCTGTTCTTCAGGACAGGTGGAGTTGAGCCTTCAGTCTGCACTCAGAATATCTCTGCCATACGATTCAAATTACAGAGAAAACTTGATGTAAACAGAAAGAAATCTGATTTCTGATGACGAGATCCAGTCTAACACACAGACAAATATTAAATCAGATGACTTTTTTTCTGTGGCTTGTAGCTACTCTGACAATGAAGAAAGAACTTGCTCACACACTGAGGTCTGAGCTGATGAGAAGTAGCCATGTTAAGAATGAGAAGTATGCAAAGGGATGAAAAGGGAATGAAATTTGGGTTTAGTATAGAGCGTTACAGCCATGTTGGAGGTCCTGTCATGCTGGTGTGATTACCTCCCGCTTCACCTGGTTGGAACAAAAGAGCTTTTTGGTTTGGCTTTTCATCACAAACTTAATTACTCATAACTTAACTGCCACAGATCAAACATATAGTAGGAACAAAGTTTGGTTTGTTCAGTTTTGCTGTCACCAGACACTTTAATGAATTGGATTAACATAATAAGGATGAGAGCTTTAAGCTTTTCTGTCATCACTGTGCTCTGCAGCCTACGTTTTCTCAAATGTGAGATTAGATTTTCTTCTAAACGATTTCTTGGGAACACAAAACAAAGCTTTGCAGGCTTTGACTCCTACATGCACCCTACCAGTATCCTGAACTGCTGAAATACACTGCAAGAGCATTTTCATGTTCTTATCCTAAATCTCTTACCTCATACAAGTGTTCCAAGTCAGATTCACCAAACTCTCTTCACTGCACAAACTTGTTGTAAATTGTTCGTTTCAGCTTGATGAACGTGACGTGATGAACGTGACGTTCATGAGGAGGTGCAGAGATTTGATCATTAGTATAATCGACACACCTAAACTGCCATTTAAGGTTGCCTGTTCTGCTCAGTTTGTGGGTTTCATTCAGAAAAATTAAGGATTTCACACCATCGAACTTCAAGTCCTGCTATCAGAAACCAGCAGACAAAAACAGAACAAACGCAGTGTGATGTAATGTAATGTCAGTATTTGAGCACCGAAAACAATGAGAAAATATTAAAAGTAAAGCTGTTAACGTCGTGCCATCAGAACGGCGCTGTGCTGTGGTTTGACAGGAAGTTAGACGCTAAAAAACGTATTTAAAAAGCAAAGCGATCTATGACTTGATGGGAGGCGTTCGAGGGGACGTGACAGTCATGAAAATGGAGGAAATAATATTGTACAGTATGTGATGTTACACTGTCAAGCCATGATGGTGAACAGAATATTGATTTGCATCACGTTTATGTTTGTTATACATTTCATTTTGGTGGATTTTGCTATCATGTTTAAACTCCAGATTCAGTTTAAAGTTGTAGAATTCATTCAAGTCAAACAAGTGTTTTTGTAAACGGCCGACTGTCCGATAAAGACTTGAACGATGGTTCTGAATCACTCAAAAATTTAGTTTATACCCAAGAGAAAATTAAAGTACGAGAAAATCGGTAAATGCAACTCTTACGTGCCACTTAAAAACAAATCTGAGAGTATGAGTGATTCTTGCATGAGGCCGATGTGTTAAAGATAATCCAATCTAATTTCTCTTGACTGCTCTTTAAGACCTGCACAGTTCAAACTGGAACTGTATGTATAAACTGAACACGATTCCCTAAAGTCATTTCAAACATGGGTTTTATTGTTATGTTAGAAAAAATAGAAAAGAAGCAGGAGTCAACTCTAAACTTCCAATGTGTGCTTCGAACTTCACCGCTATGATGGGTAAAATTAAATCATAATTTTAAAAAGGCGGTTCCAGCCTGGTGCACTGCTTTTCTCACCAGCACTATTTGATCATTCGTTTTTTCATGCTGTTGAAGTTGTTGTCATTTTGCCTAAACTGAACTCAACTAAAAATGTTCTGAGTCTCTTACATCACTCACTAAAATGCTGATGGTAAAGTCATTGAAAACACTCAGAAAGATCCTCTGGGAGTCGACCTGCGCTGCTGCTTCACTGTGAAGCCCACGTGAATTATTACAGTTACAGTTGAGCAACAAAGTGCCATTCTCTCTCTCTCTCTCTCTCTCTCTCTCACACACACACACGCACACACACACACACACCACACTCAGATTACACTCCGGCTTCCATCTCTTCACAGAGTCTTGATTTGAACGTCTCTCAAAGGATCAAATGGGAAGCAGACAGTGTTTCACTGCTGCTTCCTCTCACAACACTCTGCCTGCAGCTCGCGTGACCCTTCTGCAGAAAAAACATCCTCCCGCTCACTTCACGTCTATCCGGCTACACATAGACATCCACAGGTCAGAGCAGCATCTCTGGACGTGGTGAGGACTCTGTATCCGGCTCAGCTTCAGGACTTGAATCCAACTCTGCTGACAGACAGAGTCACAGACCACTGTGCTCTCTACAGTATCTGTAAAAACCGTGATAGGTGTGAGGCCTGCTGTAACTCAGTCCTCGTGGTTTTTATTTAGATCTGTGGATTGTTGAAGTATTTCTTGTGTTCGTATCTTCGCTGGCTGATTTTATTCACTAAGAAATGTATACAATTTATAGAAAGTGTTGAATTGTACATAAAGAAGCAAGCACAATCAAGGAACCTAAAATCTTCCTAAAATTTACAATCATATATACCTAATTTATTGATTTCTGTTCACAGGCAACACTTAGGCTTTGTTCAGACTGCAGGCCAATCAGATTAGTTTCTCAAATCAGATCTTTAAGACAGAATATCTGCATGGGTTGCTGTGGTAACAACGTAGGCGTCAGCAACTTCATACGCTGGTGACACGGAAGCATGAGAAATGGGCATCCAAACAATCGCCCTCCAAACAATCGCACTGTCAAGTCGCGGTGCAGAACTCCTCCATCGCACCAGACAAACTCAGTGACGGAGGAGGAGGCAGGTATACAGCCGCTCTGATGCACTCTGGATTTGAAGTCGTCGTGTGTCGCGATACGAGTGACGCAAAAGACACTTTGAAATCTGATTTGAGCGTCCGGACTGAGAAAAAACCCGATTGGAGTTTTAAAACCACCTCTAAATGTGGCTTGGATCCGTTTCATGTGGTTCTGTCCAGACTTTCTAAAATCACTCTGGATCTGCCAAAAAACAGATTTGGGCTTGCAGCCTGAACAAGGCCTCTGTGTTAGTACAGTTAAGGGCTGTCTGTGGAAGATGGGGAAGGTAACAAGCGTACAAAGTGACTTTGATACGGTGGCGTAAAACAGTCCTGGTGTTGTGCCATTTCTGATGTAAATTCATATCATAGGAATTAAATTTTTTTAGGATTAAAGAAGCCAGCGCCATCAACTGCCTCTGGGTCAAGACTCATCCACAAGGGGAACCCCAGTGGATTAACACACTAACCAAGAACTGTATCTAATAAAAGGCATAAAAAATACCACTAAAATAATTTTGGCACTATTGTTCCTAAATGCACGCTGTATTTGGAGGATTGTCTGATTGATGTGAGATTCTGTGATAAAAAAACCCTTTTGTCTTGTTGACAGTTGTTCTGTTTGTTCAAACTCTGAATGTCACCTTTTCTCAAACTGAACAATCTGAAGGAACTGATGTGAACTGGACTGAATTTGGATCTGTATGGCCCGGCTTACTATTCCCATAATTTACTATGCATGACATCTTCATAATTATCGTGTTGACAGTCTTTCCAGCATATCTGTGGGATATTCAATCCAATAAATCAAAGATTAAGAGGACACAGAGGATATATTCTGGTCTGCACACAGTTCATCGACACAGGACCAGCACTGATCCAAAACCAAAAAATCAGCTGCTGCTCTCCTCCTGATAATCAGACTCCGTCAACAGGTGAGCTAACTCTGCATGAAGAGGTGGAAATTGGCTCTGGTGAACTCCTGGTGGATGGTCTCTAACAGGACGTCGTCCTCCTGGCCTCCTCCCAGCCCTCCCTCTCTCTTCCCTCCTCCTGCTGCTCCTCGGACCGACGGCAGCGGCTGCAGCTCGGGGGTGTAGGTGAAACTGAAGGACGTGCGATAAATCAGGCCGTCCAATCGGATGAGAGACAGAGGGACGGTGAGGATGCGTCGCTGACAGCGCCAGCCGTCGCTGAACACAGAAACGTCGGGAACGACGCAGAGCAGAGATTTGGGAGACCTGAGAAGAAAAACAAGGAAAAGAAAGTAAAGAGGTGTCGGTAACAGAACAAGTAAAGGTTAAATTGGTAGCCGTGACAGTCCTAATGTTACGTTATCTCCTGTTATTCCCTTCAACACGCTCGCTGGTGGCACCTAATTTAAAAATGAATAACCAGAAAAACCTTAGTGGGCTTAGAGAAAGGGAAAATGGTAGATCAAAAAAAGTTCCAAATCAAGTAAAGTACAGTAAAGAAATCTGCTCCAGTCAACATGTTTATATTAACGATGGATCACATGGCTGCTTCTGTGTGAAATGAGTTGTTAATACTGAGGAACCCACAGAGAGTTATCACCTGACTATAATGTCTTTTAGCTCTTTGGTTTGGTTTCTTTACTGTGTTGGTTCAGTCTCAGAGCTGTTTGCAGCAGCAAAACTCTGATAAAACCCACGTAAGCTTCCTGCCCAACACCACACAGCAGCAGACACAGTTAGAGACTAGCTGGTGAACATTGTGGAGCATTTAGCAGCTAAAGAGCCAGATATTGACTGTCTGCTAACGTGTCCACCATGTCAACTTCCTATTAAAAATGGTTAACCAGACAAACCTTAGTGACCCAGGAGAAAGCAGAAACTGTAGATTTAAAATGCTCCAAATTAAGTAAACAATCAAGTAATTAAACTTTACTTAAATGGTATAAGTGCTGTTCCCTAAAATAAATTGACGAGACAGCGTTTAACAACATGGACACAAAAATGTGAGAAAGAAAACAAAGCCAAAGAAGCAACAAGAGTAAAAATACAGAAAAACAAACGATGGACGTAGATAATGAGATGATTATGTCACAGACTAAACATGAAATCCTGGCGAGCAGCAGACATTTTGAATACCCTTTCATGAGCTGTTTCATTCAAACCTCTGGCCTGCATGGCAGCCAGGGATCAGGTTCCTAATTGGCTGCAGCTTCTCGCACAAACAGCACATTGTGGATGACTGTGTTATATAAATACGGCTTTCCTCTACACTGCCGAGCTGCTGCTGATGGGAGGGATATTTGCAGAAGCTCGTGGCGAGCCGCTCTCAGCCCGGGACCCTGACTTACGATGCCTCAGCACTTTAGGTGTGGGGTCTGAGGTGGATTCTGACGTCACAGAGGTTGTTTTGCTTCGGGATGCGTCACATGAGATTCTGTGAGGGGACGCCTGGATGTCAAGTTTCTGCTGCGCCCTTCAGTAACTTACAGAGAGGATTGTTCCCTGTAAGCCAAGCCGAGTTCCTCCTACTGATGTTTGAATAGAACATAAGCCCCTTTATGCTTCTCAGGTCCAGTCTTGGCTTGGACTCTCCAAACGAATGAATACAGGTAAATAAAATTCAGTAAATTGAATGTCATGACTGTCGAGAATATTTTCAGTCAAACTGCCCGTCGTCTTTCCCCACTGATCAGACTTTCGTACTGAACAAATGAGGAGATTCTTTCACAAAACTCTTTGAAACAGAATAAAGACGCTGAAACAATTAGTCGAATAATCGGTATGCAGCTATTTTGATAATCGAGTGATCATTAAAGTAATCTTTCAAGCAAAAATTACAAACACTAACTTGTTACAGCTTCTCCAGTGTGAGGACTTGTTACCTTTCTTTGTTGTAAATGAATGTAAACTGAACGTCTTCGGGTTTTGGGCTGCTGGGTCGGACAAAGCAAAACATTTGAAGTCGTCACCTTGGACTCTGGAAACTGGGACATTTTTCACTATTTTACGATACTTTATTGACTAAATGATTAATCGTTTGATCAAGAAAATAAATCGGCTGATTAATCGATAATGAAAAAAATCGTTAGTGGCAGCCCTAATGCATTTAAAGGAATGTTTTGGGAACTGTGCTTTTTTTGCTGTCTTGAAGCAAAAACACATACGAAAAAAGCCAAAACTAATACATTGACAGCAAACACGCTGAGAAACCATGCAAAGTCAAAAAACACACAAACCCTGAAAACAAATGCAACAGAAAAAATAAAACAGAAGTTCTCCAGGACTGTAGGGGGAAAAGACTGAGGCCAAATGTAAAAAAGAATACGTACATTTTTATGTTGCTTCTTTACAAACACACTCTCTCATCCAGTCTCTCTCTCTCGGGTCAAAAATCAAGCTGTTCCACTTAGCGCTCTCTACGTTGTTGTATTTGTTTTGCTGTTTCGTACGTATTGTTTCTGAAGCTGCAGCACGTTTCTCCTAATGGAAATGTTTCAGGCCGCTGTAGCGCGTTTGCCCTCGTCAGCCACCATAGGTACAACGTGGTCATCTGTGAGCTTTAGAGGTGCTGGTGGTGGATTTTGTTACCGTTGGACAAATCCAGGCTAGCTGTTTCCCCCTGTTTCGAGTCTTTGTGCTAAGCTAAGCGGGTCTATAGTGCTGTGAATGAGTGGATCAGATGAGAGTGTTTTTAGGTTTTATTTAATGATTGACTGCTTTTGGATTTTTGTGTAGATGTTATGTATTATTGTTGTTCAGCAGTGCTCTGAGGGACAACATGTTAGGGTAGAGGTTGTTTCTTCTCCCTTGTCTGTCTCTGTGTGTATGTGTGTGTGTGTGTGTGTGTGGCTGGGCGATGTTTTCAATCATCCACTTGGTACCGGCGCAGCTGGGGCTGATTCCACAATCATCTGATCTGCCTTTAAATACCAGTCCGGCTCGCCACTCATCGCCAGATCGTACAGTCATCTAGTTGATGATCAGATCCCTGATCTACCTCGAGTCATCGCTCACCACCCGCCAGCCGACCACCCGGTGCCATCCACCCAGCCAGCCAGCCCGGCTTTCTTCACGTTCCACCGTACCTTGCCTCCTGTCTAGACATTGACTGAAAGAGCTTTTTTCTTGGTGCTCATCCCAGCTACCTGCCCTCCCTGTTCTGAATAAATTCAGTTGAGAACTGTAGTTTCTAGTCTGTCGTTCTGCTCACTGGGGTCCAGCTCGACCCCCTTAACACAACAACAATATATTGTAACGTATTTTAGTGTTTCTTGCTCTGTGTGTTCACTGATTCATGCAGGTGAGTTAAACATCAAACTTACTGGACAAACCATCTCCTACTGAAAATCATGACATCTTTTCCTTAAACGTACCACAGTTTTCTGCAGGAAAACAGGCTGCAAGTCTGTTGTGCTTTGAAATTCCTCAACAAACAGCAAAATAACTGCTTTTCAAATTCTGAGTCAAATGAAATATAATTTGGGTTAAACCAGCTTGGCTCCATAATATTTGGTGTGGACATGCCACTTCATATGCCATTTAGGCCAACTTTTATGAGCAGCCAGCTTCACAGACCTGAGTAGTCTCACTTAAACATGACTGAAACTTTAATTTGGCCTTTGTGCTGCTCAGCTCTACACCTGGTGCCTCTATGGTAAAGCTGCATGAGAGCGAATGGCAGGAAACAGTCATAAATAAAACAAAACAGGGCCTCCCAAACTGATCGTTAAAGCAAAAATCCACCTTAAACCAGAAGCTACTCATGTGATCACATTATATATGTAAAAGACTTGACTGAGGGTCTATTCTATAAAGTTGGTCCACTATAGGAGACCAACTTTGATGACACTTTGAGCTCAAACTGACTAAAATAATGCAAGTTTTTGCTCATCAACAGAGTAATACATTTATTTTTATTATTTATTTCCTTCTGTCAGATATGGAGCAAGATGTGGACGACATGTTAAACTGACACAAGGTATTTTTGCCAGCTTTCCACCAGCTTATAAAGGCAACCAGACAACAGAGCAGCAGGCCAATAAAAGTATAATGACAACTGTTGGTACGTTACAGGTAATATTGGACTGTGCACTTGTTGATAGACCTGTGTTTAAATTTCTTCCCTCCTTTTTGGTTTCTGGGTCAACTTCTTCTTCAGAAGCTTAAAAAAACAGTAACAGATCCAGCGAGTCAGTTCCCAAATTAATCATATCAGGGTCTATTTGACGTTTGATGAACTTTATATTGGTTGTTGGCTGCCAAAGGTTTACTGCTGCATGTCACCTAAAAGCTCTGTTAGCTCCACAGAGTTCTGAAAATGAACGAATGAAAGAGGCGCCATTCTCCCTGTTACAAGCCAGTGTACCATCAAAATGATTATGAAGTTGTTATTTTAAGGTAAAATAGTTGCTTAATGTTTCTTTAAGTGAATTAATATCTCTGGTCTCCCCCTCATCTCTTCTAGAGTCTCTCTGCTCCTCGCTGATCGGTCCTCATCGTTTCTTTTATCGTATCATCACTTCTTTTCTTACCTTCTTTCACCTTTTCCATCTTACCTGTCCACACTTTTACTATCTGTTCACCTTAATAAATCTCTTCTCACACGCTGTCTTTCTGTCTCCTCTTAACTCACTTGAACATGGTCTCTGCCTCGCTGTTGCCAAACCAGACTTTGAGATGAGGGCTGAAGTTTTCTCCTTGGATCTCCAACATGGCAACGTGTCCTCCGCCATTCACCTGCAGTAACACACACACACACACACACACACACACACACGTTTGTTTTCCTTTTCAACAGTACCCACCTTGCTCCCTTTACCACATAATGATAAAGTAGCTTTGGATTATCTACTGCAGGTCAAACGAGTTACAGTTTTCTGCAGGTTGATCTTTGAACTGAAATCAATAAAAACTTATGGCTGCCTGGAAGGTGGGAAATCAACCCAGAAACATAGTATGCTTTGGAAAATAGTGTGGATTGAATGGATCGGCGCTCAGTTGGCGGCACCTTCAGCTGTGTCCTTCTCACTCTGGTATGCTTCTGATTTTAAATTGGGCTCGATTTACAACAAAACAGAAAAGACACAAGAGTATGTGACAGTTTTGGTATAGTACCCTTGAAACCTGTACCTACATGTGCCTAAACCCTAGATCTGTTTTGCGTTTCCACCACAGACTGTAGTCATGAAACTAGGCGGGTTGTCACCAGATGATACCATGTAAGTGGCGTGACATCATATCTAATGCGACACAACAAACAAAGAAACACAAGAACACGACGGAGGACATCGAATGTTTTGTGTTCTTTCTTCTCAGTATGAGGCTGTTTACTGCAACAAGCTATGTTTGAGAAAAGGCAGCGAGGAAAAATGGCAGGTTTGTGCATTTAGCCCTTTGTCGCGCAAGAAGTGACGATTCTGTTGACCAATCAACGGACTGCAGTGTTTGTAGCTCCACCTTTAAATCCTGGGTCTGTGTGCTAGGTAAGTAGTTGTTCTCTTGGTACCAGCCACAACTTCTGCCAATGGAAACGCAAAAATAACCGTTCTAATGTGTAACAAACTGAACTGAACTAGACTGGACTGAACTAGACTGCTTGGTGGAAAACATGGCTTTAGTACCTGTCTGCTGGTCTAACTCACCTCTAACCCAGTGATTACAGGAAAAGGAGTGACTGGTGTCTGGATGCAGGCCAGACCCTGATTAAAGGTGAACTCCACTGCTTCCACTCCGATGATGGTCCAGCAGGCTCCGTCATTCAGCACCACCCTGCTGGGGTCTCTGACACTGGATGGGGCCTGGAGGGAGCGATGGAAGAGGGGATGAGTGTGGGCAGGGAGGCATTAGGAGAGGGAGGAAATAGAAGGCGAGAAAGGACAGAAAGAGGGAGAGAGCGAGGGAGTCTCACCTGGTACTGTATGATGGTGTCATTGGATAAACACAGGTATGCATGTGGATTGTCTCTGAACTGGAAGGCGCACTTGTGGAGCTGAGAAACCGGCTCGTCCACGTCTAAGATGGCGTGCTGCTTGTTGACCTTACGGATCACCTGTAGACACGAATCAGTGAACTCCATCAAAAACCTCAGGAATGTTTCTAGAACTCCAAATATAATTTCCTCTGAACAATCAAGATATTTTCTGTCATGATACCGGGATTATTGCAGGGAGCTTTTAGATTTGTCACTAAGATGCAATCATGTAAAGATACAAAGCTATTGCATTTCTTCACGGTGCTTTTCTTACAGGACTCCCATCATAACACAGGAACGACAGGAATTTCAGTTTCTCCAAAAACATAAATGCTAACATTTGCTAATCAGCATTAAACACAAAGTAGAGCTGAGGCTGATGGGAATGTCAGTTTTTCAGGTATTTGGTCAAAAACCAAGGTATTGGAAATGTCCTGCCGCTGGCGCTACAGAAAAGGTCAGGGATCACTAAAGCTATTAAGATTCACCCTCTAGTCCTTTTAAATGTCTGTGTGAAATTTCATCAAATAGTTGAGATCTCTCAGTCTGGAACAAAGTGGTGGACCGACAGACCGACATTTCCATCCAAAGAGCCATGCCACCAAGAGCGGACATCATCTTCTATTAGAGGGATGTTTGGGCTCCTTTTCTTTTTCACTTCTACTGGACAGCTGCCACAATAAAGACAAACAGGAAACAAGGGGAGAGAGATGGGAGTATGACAAGCAACTAAGGTCCCAGACAGGATTTGAACAATGCAGTTATATTCTGGTAAATTCCGTTGTCAGGTCCAGCTTCTGCCAACTCAGGACCATCTCCAAAATGAGGCATTTCCCATCACCCTCTGACCTAGAAAGAGTCGTTCATACACTAACATTATCCAGGCTGGACTACTGTAACTCCCTCTACCTAGGCATCTCTCAGGCCACCATTTCCTGTTTACGCTGCTGCCCGGTTATTAACAAGGTCCAAGAAACGAGACCACATTCCACCTATCCTTGCATCCTTACACTGGCTCCCCGTTCACTCAAGGATGCACTTCAAAATCCTTTTAATTGTCTACAAATCTCTCCATGGTCTCGCCCCTACATATGTCTCAGAACTTCTTACAGCACCACCAGACTAGACCGCTCAGATCCTCCACCGTGGCAGGTTTGGCTGTTCCTCATTCGTGGAAAAAAACATGCCGGGGACAGCGTTTTTTCTGTAGCGGCTCCTCGGCTATGGACCATTAGATAGTCTGTTGATGCTTTTAAGAGGCGCCCACTTTTAATTGTGTTTAATCTGTGTTTATTGTGGTTTACATTGTGTTTAACTTACTTCTGTTTTAATCTGGCTTTATTTCCCCAACATCTGCTGTGCACACACAGTATATGCCTTAATGCTTGTTTGCTATATAAATGAAATAAACTGAAACTTATGTATGCTTCTTACCCATTCAGATACCAGGACGGCCCGAGCTCCTGTATCATCTCATTGGGGCGCTTTATTAGTTATTTGTGCCTTGTGACATTGCAGCTCTGGAGAAAAATTATTTGCTTCTGTAAGAAAAGCGATTTCCACAAAACTGATTGCAGATCATGTCTTTACATAAAAAGACATAATTAGGAATGAGGTTTATTACAAACTTAATAGATTCTCGTGCATGTTTGACTGACAGATTCAGTCACATTCCTTACTGTGCCCTTAATATACAATATAACACAGCTCCTAGGCCTCTTGAGGGCAATAACAAAGCTTTAAAAACTAAGAAAACACGACTGTAATTGAGTGTAATCTTGCAGCTCTCTGTGTTAATAAAGCTACACACATCTAAACAGTCAGGTGAAAAGATACAGAAGTCGGTTGGATAAAAAACAACAAAGCTAGCTTATAAATGTACAGTATGAAGAGAGCAAAAGCTTTAAATCAAACCACACAGCGGCCGACAGTAAGCTGACAGAGCTAGCGAGCGGTTCGGTGATGGGATTTTAAAAAGGTGTATAAAAACCAGGTGGTCTACTTCTGGTATCTCCAGGCCTTGAGCCTTCAATCCTAAGCATTAACACATCCAAGCACACCCTTTACTGCACCGCATGCAGAATATTAAAACACTTTGTTCTCATATTTAAGTCTTGCCACAGCTGCTGATCCAGCTGAACTTTCGGTCCATCTACCTTCACCTCTTCAGTGCCTGAACACTGACCACAACCAGACAACAGAAGCTACTCACGCAAACCACTCAGGAAAACTTTCTCTGTCTTCAAACAAACCGTGCAGCAAAAGGCCTCAACTACAAAAACATATAGAGGTGTAGTGTGTAGATATACCTTCACCATCCACCACCAGGCAGCAGCTGAGGCTGTTATGACAGCAGTTTAGGAGGTACGAGAAAGAGTCTGCTCAGCAAATTGTGAAGGATTCTGCAAAGAGGTTTGTCTTAAGTATAACTTCAACTGGAGGACGACTCAACAATAACAACATTTTTGGGATTAGCAGGTTATATAACACCCGAACAGACACACATCTGTAAGACATACAGGACCGGAGTGCTGATTATATCTTGAGTTTGTGGTTGAAACATCAGATAATCAGACAGGACAGCCACACAGCTACAGTGTGACTACAGTTTCACTCTTCTGTGGTTAGAATAATACTAATAAACTTTATTTGTATAGCACTTTTCAAAACACAGTGTTTATACACAGTCATAAAGGGGTTGCAATGCCACCACTACTTTTTGACAGGGAAGGTGTGTTGCACTACACACACAAACTCCTGATGGATGAAACAACATCACAGTAAACCCAACTCTGATTAATCCTTTACTTAATAACAGAAGCCCTTGAGGTGTAAGGAATTTAGTGTCTTGCTCAAGGACACTCCAGCAGGGTGTGTTATTAGAGTCGTGGGGATTCAAACATATTCTCAGTAAATTAGCAGGCTTTTCTCGATTCCTCACTGTTATTGTTTTAATTTCCTGAGCTGAGCTACGATGATGATGTGAGGACAGTCAGCAAGCAACAGTCCATCACTGCTGAACTTTTCAGGGTCTTTTTTTTATCTCAGATTCTTCTTTTTAAGTGACTTTGTTTTGCACGTAAATGCAAAATTGAGGAGGAGTATGATTAAAGACATATTCTTCATATATATATATATATATATTTTTTTTTTTTTTCACAACTGTTGCTTAGAAGACATCAGGATTTAAAACCTGAGATGATGTTTGGGGAGTTTTTGTTGTGTGTAGTAAGTACTGACGTCATTTAAATGAGTCTATGTTATCTCAAAATCATGTAGTGTTATGCAACACCAAAGTAGAAAAAACCCCCAGATGATTCAAGTTTAGTTTAAAGCTCATAGCTGCAGACTACTGTACTGTATTTAGATGCAGTGGGAGCCTGTGGCTCTGCAGAACATCTATTAATAATAGAGAGACACATTGTACAGACCTATAGTGATATTTAGGAACATTTAGTGTCATATAAGAAATGTCAAACATTCAACTCAAATTATGAAAACCTTCCTAAACGACTGAACTTCACATGTGGAAAAAGTTGGGGACAACTCATTAAAAATAGGATCATGTGAGAACAATGCACAATAATACTGAAATAAAAGATCAAAACATTAATTTTTAAGTTCTAATTCTTAAGAAAGATTTTTCCATTAACAAACACAAACTGGAAACTGGAAAATACCAAGTGCTGCTGATATATTGTATATGTGTTCACCTCCTCTTGATGGTGGTTTTGAAGTACAGACTAAGAGTGTACAGCCATGCTAGCAGCTCTGAGATTATACTTCAGCACAGTACTTCACACATATGTGTGTCACTGCAGTCCACCTCACAGAGTCTGGACCAAAGCGGTGGACTGACTGACAAAGCGCTGCCAGCGAGGCTCAAACTGAAAGCTTGAAACAGCAAATGTGCTGCTACGTGTGTGTGTGTGTGTGTGTGTGTGTGTGTGTGTGTGTGTGTGTGTGTGTGTTACCATGGGTGGCAGAGCTACTCCAGACTCTGTGCACACTAACTGGACCACACAGCCGTAACAGATGAAGCCTTCGCTCAGCACAAAGTCTCCTTGGTCCGCACGCTGGTCCTCCACTACACAAACACACACACACACACAAAACTACACATGAATATTCATACATATTCATGGTCGTACTCCCACTGCAACACACACACACACACACACACACACACACACACACACACACACACACACACACACACACACTTTGCACTTCATTACAGTCTTATTAAATCTTTTCCCATAAAATAATTTTCCTGCCAACAGATGAATAAAGACAAAAAGAAATTGTGTGTGTGTGTGTGTGTGTGTGTGTGTGTGTGTGTGTGTGTGTGTGTGATAGCAGGAGACGGATGAATGACTGAGGTTTAGGTTTTGGTGGTGGGAGGTCCGTGCACACCGGGCACTGTGTTAAATAAATAACCTCACAGATCTTTAGACGGGCTTTTCCAGACGTGTGTGAGGGAAACGCTGCTGAATCACCGCTCGCACACTGACTGTATTTATGCAGGGTGGCCGAGCGGCGAGAGAAGCCATCTAGTGACTGGAAGGTAACGCGTTTGATGCCAGTGACGGCCAGTGGTCATCCCTGTTTCTGTGTCTGACTCTGAGCTCCTGATGTCGACTCCTCTTGACACCTCATAGATTAGTTTAGATGTCAGATATGGCAGCTTCTCCTGTTGCGCGGGACATTTTCTGCAGTTACATGGACAATATTTCTTCAACCCGACTGAAATCATTCTGATTAGAGAATCCAACTTAACTGTTTACATGGACGCTAAATAAAGTGATTCACTTGTTTGAACAATTATTTCAGCCACAGAGCAGTTTTGCTGCTGCCATGTTTCTATTGAACGGATTATCAAAGGTTTACAACCTGAATGAAAATTCCTTCCGATCGGTCCGGATCAGGTCAGTCTCTGCCAACTGAGATGGTTACATGAGGCCTTTTTATTCTGATTGGGATATTGTTCCCATTATTAGAGAAATATCAGGGTCCATGTAAACGCAGCTACATAAGCGCACCTTTGTTGCATGTCATGTCCCTCTTTCTCCCCTTCTGTCCTGCCTGCCTCTTCACGTCACTCTGTCCAATAAAGTCGAGCCCATTTAAAGTTTCAGAAATTCCATCCGCCCGTCACTTGGAGATAGCTTCCTTCTACTTTTGTTCCTTTGGTTGATTAACAGGCCTTAAATGGATGTTTAATGTTGTCCAGTAAGTGTGGCTGTTTCTTTTTTTTTTCTGTGAATATTTATGGAGCAGTGCTAGCAGCTCGACTACGAGAGGTTTTCTGCTGTGTATGTGTGTGTGTGTGTGTCTTTCAAATCGAAGCAGGGACATACAAGCTATGCTGAGCAAAAACTCAGTCAGTCGTAAACACAGGACAGTAAACAATTCAGATCAGACTCAGAAAATGGATCACCAGATTTTTTTTTCTCATTTCCCTTACAGGGCTTCCGTAAATACATGTATTGTTGGAAAAATCACTTGTATTAACACCGAGTGCCAACAGGAATCTATGTGATTATGTGTACGGCTCAAAAACATTCTTCAGAGGGGAGTTCCTCTTTCAGGAAATGAGATGTCCGGATTGTAAAAACACTTTTGATCATCTGTTTTTTATTTATTTAAGTCAAACAGTCAAGTCATGCAGAGACTGACCACAATATGACCTTTTACAGTACACACACACACACTGTACATTTACCCATGGTGATGGTGAAGGCTGTCCACTGTCTGGCGCTGGCTATGAAGGCTCCTCTGTCCACTGAGAGGTAACGAGTGCTGACCGTCTGTGAGCGTAAACGGTTGAACAAAGCTACTCTGGAGCATGATGAGATACACACTGAACACACACACACACACACACACACACATGCACACACACAGAAACAGAGAGATGCTGTAAAGATTCACCACAAACACACACACACATAGAAACACACACTGTACAACACAGAACAGGGGCTCAGACTTAAGTGCAGGAATGTGCATTTTATTGGTTGATGCCTCACTTGCAACCTGTGAGACATGCACACACACACACACACACACACTCACACACACACACACACACACACAGGAAGGGTCAGTCTCTCACAATAACTTGAGCGATCTGACGTCACCTGATCTGCTATCCCAGCTGCCAGCTCAGAGTGATGTCTCCTTTTAGAGCGTGTGTGTGTGTGTGTGTGTGTGTGTGTGTGTGTGAAGGTTTTAAAATGACTGAATAAGATCTGGCCTGCAGTGACCCAGGAAGTTCAGGAAGTCATGACACATAACAACCAGCTGTCAATCACTCAGTCTCTGGAGGTTTTAGGATGTTAAACATTTGTGAAAAACATGACTGAAACACTATTTTAAAAATGTGTAGATTAGATTAAACTACAAGAAATGTACAAAAATATATACAGTATATAACAATTACTTTAATTATAACCAATCTTTAATTTTGTAAGACCTTTTAGTAAAAAGTAAAGGTGATACATACAGCATTTAGTTTATCTCTACAATAATTATACTGTAAACTGTAACTGTAAGTTACTGTCATAGATACTTCCATGTGTTGTTTCTCATTCTGCTTTGAAGAGCAGGAAGAAGGATGAAAGCTCCAGCTGATGTGATATCAGAAATGTAAACTGCTGGATTGAAAAGAGGAAAAAAGTTTAAAAAAATATAGAAAAGCTCACGGTCGGCATTCTTCATGGACTGTCTCTTCTGGGAGGGTTTGGAGATGACTTTGATCATCCTGCTGTGGAACGAACCCACTTCCTGTCTGTTGCCCAAGAAGAGTCGCAGCAGCAGGCAGAAATGCTTCCTCTTGTCCTGGTCGGAGATGAACAGGGACTTGGCAGAGGCAAACATCTGATGCAGAAAGACGGAGAGAGTGTGAGTGACGGAGAGCGGGATGTGTCTGGAAAACTTTTTCCAAACACTGAGCAATGAAGCATGTTTATAATATTTAATCCATGTTCAGATGCACTGAAGTGTCAGACGATGGACTTCAGGAGTCTTCAGGAATATTGTGAGGATGAAGAGATGTTTCTTTGTAATTGAAGGTTTGTGATTCTTATAAATAACCACAAGTTTACTGATAGACAAACTCTTTAATAACGTGTGGTGGTTTTTCTTCTACCCTTCTCAGCATAAGAAAGACGTCCTGTACAGTCATGCAGATGAAGGATGTTTGTCTCTTGTGTTCTCCCTCAGCCAGTAAATAAGGAAGAGGCCAGTGAACACACACAGTGTGTTTACGGCAGCGTAGTTTCTCTGTCAGACGCGACTGTTTGTCGAGTCAACAGTCGTCTGTGATAAAAGAGGTGATTGTCTCGTCTGGGTAAACACACAGAGCTGTCTGTCGCTCGGACGTAAGAGGCTACAGGTCTGAGATCAGCAGCAGTTCAGAATCCCATCACTCACTCCTCTACAGCTGGTGGTTTGACTTTGAGACAACTAACCAACCTGAATCAAAGCTTAATCATCATTAACATTGCTCAGGTTGCACAAAAAAGTTTGGGACACACCTGAAGAAACCTACAAATCTGTGCAAGTTCCACCAACTGTGCATCTTTCTTAATCTTTCACAGTCAGGAAGAAGCATGAACCTGATGGCGAGTAAATACACTAGACAACACATTGAACCACTGGTCAGTAACCACTGGAGGAAGACGACAACTGTCACATGTTCTTGTACCAAAACAAATATGAACGCAACCAGCAGCTTGCCCTGTTTATATGCAGCGACATTTGTGCAAAAAAGGAGCCGTGTAGGACTCTACAGAGGGAACAGGAGCTGAGTGAACTTTGTAAAACGAAGCTAACTTCAGGTAAGGCAGTTTAGTCACCTGTACGTCTCCCTCGGGCGACACAGGTAAGGCAGTACCTTTGTGACATCGCTTGCAGATGTCACAAATATCAAACATGTTTAAAAAAGTCTTAAATGACTGGATCTGAAGATCAGACTCTTTACATATCACACACATGAGTTTATCTGCCGACTGTCAATACCAACTGACCCAGTCTGGAACAGACCCGGTCCGATCAGTCGTCACGCCGAAATCAGATTCATCATCGGTTCAACAGTCGTAATGTGTCCCCGCCTTAAAGTGAACTGACCCCAAACAGAGGACGGTGGAAAAATGAGTCCATTCTCACTTTCTGAAAATCTTTTGAGTGTGATTGTTGCACCGTGGACAAAAAGTGTGTCTAAAATATCGTTTCACTGTTTAGGTTTATGATTTAGTGGCGCACATTATTGGACCGATTCAATGAAAGATTCTTCTTTTATTTGTAAAAATGTAAGTTTGTTTTACAGTAAAACATTCAATATTCGTTTATACTGATGTGTGAAAACTATAAACCTATAAATTCTGCAAATCCACAACCATATAAATATTGATCTGGCTTTATCCACTGCTGAGGACTGAGGAGGAATATGGATACAGCAGAACTCCTGCTGTTTGGAGAGGAATTTAAAGGATAATTTAGCAAAGGCCAGTTTGAACTTCCAGACAATTGGTGTCTCTGTCGTTGAAGGAATTTGACTGACAGCCGCGGACTGCGTTGACAAAAACAGTCAAACCCAGCAGAAAGGTATGCACATGGCATCAGATGTGATATATCACACACACACGGTGCTCTCACCCTGGAGTTTGGCTGGTGATCGAAGAGCAGTTTGAAAGTGTCTGCCTGAGACTGACTGGAGCTGTCCAGACACATGTAACCACACACTCGATATACAGAGTCTCCATAGCCAGCCTCTGGAGGAAGACGACAGGAAGAGAGGAGAGAAAGGGAGGACGAAGAGGGAGAAAGACAAGGGAGGAACAGAGGAAGGAAAAAAGCATCGGATGAGGAAGGGAGAGCATTTCAAACTCAGATTCAAGAGCTGTTTTCAAAGTTTTCTTCTAAAATTGACTGTATGTTTACTTGTGTCACCTTTCAGATGGTCCTGCATGACTCTCCATCCATGACCGCTGATGTAAACACAAGGAGGAGGGCAGAAGAACCTGTGGGTAATGTAACAGTACAAACGTATTATTCCCATGAACACACTCTGCATGGTGCTGAAATGTTTTCTGAACAGCTCTGAAACAGCACTTAGGTCAGGTTTTGGAACTGTATCACCTTTGGAAACATAATATTGTGAGTTTGTTGCATGTTTATTCAGCTAAATGTCTGAAAAGCCCCACAGAAGCATCGTCGAACCTTTTCTCGTTGCCGTAGGACTTCTGAGCGACCTTGGCGTGCAGGATGGTGACACTCTGGTCTGCGTGAGCTTCTCTTCCTGGTTCCCTTGTTGTTCCCAGGAGCTGACAGCCTTGAAACCCCAGGTCCAGTCTCCTGATTGGACAAGAATGCCGTCAGTCACAAACAACCAGGTAATATATTGTATTTATGTGTGTTTTCTGTTAAACTGTTGACGGTAAATCTTAAACAGCACACAAGCTTAATTATGAATCTTTGTATTGTTAACTTTTTAAACCATGAAGCCCAGAAAAAAGTCATGAGCTGCTAAACGCACAGGAACAGAAATAAAACTTTTTTAGCTTTAAGCGCTGTAGAAGGTCTGACCTCCAGGACTTCCACTCAGCTGCTAAACTGAGATCTGTTCTATATGTGGTTTTGATTAAAAAGTGAAACCAAACCCACCCTAACTAATCTTTAACAGTATCATAGTAAACTGTCTATACCATAGTCTGTATATAAAGATGGACAACGCGTCACTTATCAGAAAAACGAACACTTGAACAAACATCAGTGTGATAAGAACTACCTAAAATGACAGAAAGGGGGCTTATGACCTGTACTGCAGCCAGCCACCAGGGGGCGATCCAGATGTTCTGGCTTCACTTTTGGGGAGCTGTCACGTCGTCCATCTTTATATACAGTCTGTGGTCCAAACTAAATCACCATCGCTGACCGAATCGTTAGCTTTTAGCAGTGGAGCTCATGAACGGCGTCTGAGCAGCTCAGCCGAGATTCACAATATGTTACGTTCTTTTTAAAAGCTTATTAAAAGACAGTGAACGCCACAGAAACAATTATAACTTCATAACTGTCACGACTAGTTGCCTGCTAAGCTTTTAACCTAATGTGCAGAATGTAACAGCTTGGACCACAAACAGACTGAACACACACCTGAACTGAAGAATCAGCCATATGAACGGCGATGCGTTCACTCACTGTTGTACGTACTGAAGTGCATGTGAAAGGTGATATAATCGCTTAGCTTAGAAAGAAAAATGAACAAACTCCAGAGTCAGTGACTTTGAATCTTTCAACTGAACTGAACAAAGAGATTCAAATAGACAAACGATTCATAATTTAAGCTAATTTGATGAATTTCAATGAAAACAAATGAGTGTTGGCATGTCTATCAGACTAACCACCACACCATCACTCTGCCGTGTCTGAAACAGTCTGCCAGACGAGTAAGACAACACTTGTTTCCTTGTAAAGAGACACGTGAGTGAACTAGACTTTGGTCTCAGTTTTCTTCATGGGGACATAAAGTACCTCAGACTAAACACAGTTATCATCTGCAGACACTCCATCCATCTTCATAATGGACTTAGTAGCAGTGAGACATAAATAGAGACGTGCCACAGATAGTTTCCAATGTGACAGAAGAGGCAGGTATATGGATGGATATGGCAACACGGCATTACTGACACATTAAACAATGGAGGAGCTATTTTTATATCTTTTCTGTTACTGTGCACTCACTCGGACAAGACAAAGTCACCGTGAAACAGACAAATTCACTTTTGTTACTTCATTTCACACATCATGATTCTCTGCAGGTAAAAACAAAATCAACCAAATTCACGTTTTTATATTATAATAATATTATGTTATTTGTCTGTTGAGCTGTTGGAATATAAAAGTTCATTTAAGGGAATTTAGATGTCTGTCTTTCTGTTTTCACTAAATAATTTGGTCATTTTATTTGTTCAGATTGATTCAGTTATTTTCTTCTTCATTTAAAAGAAGAAAATAACTGTCTTTGGACATTTTGTGTTTCGACAGCAGCACAGTGAACAGCAGGTTAGCATGTGCAAGGACAAAATATCAGTTGTGGGAATCACAAATCAATTAACACAAAATCATTCAGGATAATTCTTGCACATGGGACAAGTTTGCCTTCAAGGAAATCAGGTGACGTAGTATGAAGAGCGACAAAGTCCCTGTAGCGAGGAGGTCCGGGTGGATGAGTGGGTCAAACACCGGACTTTCACCCAAGAGACTGCTGTTTGTGTCCTGTGTGAAACTTAACTTAGTAACTGTCTCTGCGACTGTCTCCCAACGTTAACCACGTGATGGAAAGCCTTTCTGGCAGTTCTACGGTTGCAGTTTGGTTAGGTTTAGGAAAAGATCAGGTTGGGTTAAAATAATAAGTCAACATAGTACGTACAGTACATAGTTTTGGTGTCTAAACCAAACTGCAACCATTTCACATTGTTAACCACAAGGCAAACCCCTCCCACGTACATAATTCTTTTGAATAGTTTCTGATTCTGAATGGATGTGAATGTTTACTTTAAAGTTCTGCTCAAAACATTGGAACAATTCTTCAACTCATCTTTGCATTTGTGGAGTGTATATTTTTTTTATATATATATTTGTGCACAAAATAGCAACAGATTCTGCGTCCTTCTTTTCTAGATTTCCAATAATTCACTTCTGTAGAAAGTCAAAGTGAAGAGTGAGTAAGCTGACAGGTTGCAACCTGGACATCAGACAGAAAAAACTTTAATAACAGCTACAAACGTGTGCATGTGTCAACTGGTTTGGATACTATATTCTCTTACCAAATGTGGTAAAAAAAATCATTCATTGTTCAGTTTGAGCCATTAGTTTGAAACAGCTTGTCATTTTTGCGTTGGTGATTAGATCCAAACAGAAGCACGGTCTGCAAACTCATCTGTGTGATTAGATTTCAAATGTTCAGGTTGAACAGCAGGTAAGTGACTGAACGAGCAGGAACATTAACGGAGCGAGTGGCCCCGTGTAGCTCTGCTAACAATAGCAGCTGTCACATTAGCTGTTTTCTCTGTGCAGTAACGATGTAATGAGGAGGTACCGCCCCGGGGCCCGGAGCCTGGAATGCTGCTCATAATGAAGACTGTTGACGCGAGAGGACGAGAGGAAGAAAGGCTGGAAACATACAGCAGAACCTTGCGGCTGATGACAACAACAAATAGTTTGGGACAAACCGGAGGAAGACAACAGTGCATCAGAGCATAAAACAGGAATAAACATGTCAAAATGAGTTTTTCATAGCACAATGATGCTGAAGTTACATCAACATCTTGATAATTAATGAAATGAGGCAAAAATCTTCAAAGCCGTATTGATTGTTTTTTAAAGGAACAGTTCAACATTTAAAGGTAATATGCTTATGTAATTTTCCGGCTTGTTCTTACACTTTGTTTAATCTGTACAGGAACTAAACGATAAAATGTGTTCATCAGTGAGCTTTAGAGCTGCTGGTGGGTGGATTCTGTTACCTTTGGACAGAGCCAGGCTAGCTGTTTCCTCTTGTTTCCAGTCTTCATGCTAAGCTAAGCTAACTGGCTGCTGGCTGCAGGTTCATATTTACTGCACAGACATGAGAGAGGCGTCAATCTGGACATCTAACTCTCAGCAAGAACATGAATAAGTAATAACTATTCCTTTAAACCATTTTCAAAGAAAAACATAATGTAAACTCTCCTCAGAATATTGGACCTGTGTCCCATGAAGTTCTTTCAAAATAAGAAACAAATTCTATTATATCTTAAAACTGAAATAGTTGATGCAAGACAACGGACGTGACATGACTGCATGAATACACTAGATTTTGCAACCAGAGAAAAACTCTTCTGTTAGCTACCTGTGAATCAAGTGTCTGTGCATTTTGTTTCCAGCCCTTCATGTGAGTCTGAGTGTCGACTCTGTAAAGCAGCAGGATGCTTTAACAAGGACAACCCAATAACACCGCAGTCCACACGCAGAGAAACACGACTGACCAGACACTCCTGCAGAGGCTTAGAGGGTCAAAACCAAACAGCACGGGTTCATGTTTCTCTCTGCTCAGAAAATCCCAACAAAAAACATGTCTTTTGGTCTTCAGGGTGAGCAGAATCAAACTGAACAGAACTGAACTGATGTCTCGTTTTGCATGATTAAGACTTGTTTCATAGAGTTTGGTTAAATAAGCCTGAAACAGTATTTATATCGACCTGACACAATATCTGTGGCAGTCAAACACGGCTGCAGCCAGTTCTGGAAAAGTTTGTCTTCAAGTATTTCAAACATTTTGTGCAGGGAGAAAACGAGACCAACTGAGTATCTTTGCATTTGGTCTCTTACAACATCAAACTGTAAGATAGATATAAGTACTTTGTTTTAAAATTCAACATGAGCCCGCTGATCTGTTCCTTTTCATATAAAACAGTTTTTTCACGAAGAAGAATCTCATATATTGTTTCATAAATGAAGTCGGTCATTGACAATTTATTCAAAGAGGGGTTATTAAAATTGAAAAACAGACATGTTGGTTGTACGTAAAAAGGTGAGTACTAAACACTGATAATAACTTGAGCCTGCACCACAGTACACTAAGGTAAAACTATCATCTGTCTTTTAGTCCTCTCCATATGTACATTTCCTTTGCACATCCAACTTGTTTAAGTCTTGGGGCGTCCTGATATCCGAACGTTTAAAGCACAAACCACATAACTGCAACATCCCCGTGTTTTTAAAATCATTTGTGGCACATTTTGTTCCTGCAAAGTAAAGTAAGCTACACTCGTCCTGGTGGCCTTTGTCTGGATGCATCGTGAAGGGCTGAACGTGTTTTGTATCCAACATGTCCTCCAACCTAAACTACAGAAGAGGTTGCTTGTCAGTGACTCCCAAAATGACATATGTATAGATGTATCGGACCTCTGTCATTATGGTAACAATAATAAACATGTGGTTAACGCTGTGAAATGGTCGCAGTTTGATTAGGTTTAGGAAAAGATCCAGGTTTGGGTTTAAATAACCACTTTAGTTCCGTATGCAAGTTAAAATAATAATAATAACGTTGACTTTTGGTTTCACACGGGACACGAACAGCGGTCCTGCATTGGTCATCCATCCATCCATCCATCCAGCCCTACGTGGACTTTGGCGCTCTTTAAAGGTCGCCGTCTAACAACTGCCCTATACAGTCGTATTCTTGGGGAAGACTGTCTCTGTGTATCTGCTCCTACAACAAACTCCTGATTTGTCTATTTCCATAAAAACTTGGCCAAACACCCTTTTTAAAAAGTCACTCTGGCCTTCACCTTGTTCCTGCCTTCATACAATGGTGCATGTATTCAGAGGAGAGCTGCTCCGTACGGTAGGAACGTCTGCTTGGTGAGCTGCATACTGAATGTTTTGTTCATATATGAGGGGGGATCCCACTGACCTGGTGCACCTCTCTGCACAGTTCACAGTTCAGGGTTCACACTTGACTGGCTGTGTGTGTGTGTGTGTGCAGTCACCAGGGTGCCAGCAGTAGTTTAAATTAGACCTTCCCCTCTTCAAAGGTCAAAGGTCAGTGTGTCAGGAGCTCAGACTCTCTGGCATTTCACACCGGGAACGCAGAATGGACAGAAGAACGAAAGCGGGGAGGGGTGGAGAGGAATGCACTTTCACCTCCGAAAAAAAGTACATCTTGTGGTCTGGAGGTTGTTCTGGTAGCAGTGGTTGAAAGTTGTAATGACTACAATCATCATTAGGTTTGTTAGCGAGCACGACTCAACAGGTGTCAGTGCTGTAAAACACATTTAGTGTCACCCTCCAAACTCACCTGTCCTCGCCAGAGTAACAACGGCTACTTTGACACAAGAAACCACGCTCTGCATCCTGGTTCCTGCTGAAGCCCTTTTCAGACATGGAATATGTAACATTGCTGGGTTCATCTGTCTGTTAAAGTGATGGCTATTGTCATTCTGACATACTGTAGGTGTTCATTACTTTAATGTTCCTTAACAGTGGTGAGTTCAAGTTATCAAGGAAGAAAACTTTTCTGTTCTCTCACAGGCTGCACTAGGGCTGGGTGATATAACCATAACGATGATTATTGCGATATAATTTTCCTCAATATAAATATAACAAGTGTTCGATATAATTAAACCACCCATACACCAGGAGAGGGGGGCGCTAATGCACCAACGCTAGTTGCCACCTGCCATTAAACAGAAGAAGAAGACGAACAGCCAATCATGTCGCAGGAATAGAGGTATGCTTACAGACACAGTAGCTAACAGACTTGTAGTTTGAGTGAAATCAGCAAAATACCAGTAAGCGAAATGAGAGACGCTGAAGAAGACACAGGACGAAACCATCGTCGACAAGAAAGATCACTCAGCTTCATGAGTTTGGAGATATTTTGGCTCTTTACAATCCAACAAAAAACAGAGTAAACTGTGCCGAAGACACGAGCCAGATAAGACGGGCAACACCACAAACCTGTTTCATGATTTGAAACAATATCACCTGTTAGAACACGCAGAAAGTAAGAATGAATGAAAAAGCGGGAGAGAGAGAGGGAGAGTCGCATCAACAGAAGTCTAACTCACATGGACTTCAGATTGTTCTCTCTACATGGTTCTGGTTTGACGGAGGAGCTACAGCAACTAGAGTCTGGAGGAAAAACCTGAGAAGCTCCAAGAAAAGTTTCTGATGCTCCAGATAAAAAAGAAACTGCGTTCAGAGGAAGGACTACAGTCAGAAACAGAAAGTAACAGGAGAACCATCGGTGGAGAGGCTGGAAGAAGAGCAGGGACTGAGGGCAGACAGGATGTGGCCTTACTGCTCTTGGACCGGTTGGTCTTTATAAAATATCTGGAGTAGGCTGTGTAGCTGTTACATTTACTTTACCTAAATAATGGATTATTGTCTTGAAACTGTGGAAATGTGAGCGAGCTCCCCTGGTGGCAGACGTCAGTGTTTGTGTAATTACTCTCACTGCCAGAAGGGGGAGACACAAGTCCTGCACTGCAGCTTTAAGGTTGGAGGACTTGATGGATTTGTAGAAAAAAGCAGTTTTCCCCAATCTCACAAATATATGTGACGCAACAGCTTTGAACCAGTGTGTAGGATTTTTTACAAGTATCTTAATTGATTTTGTGTCCGATGGAGGATCGTGTATCTAAACACGAATGGACTCGTCTGACATCTAAATGTTCACACCGTGCTCCCAACAAAGGTACAATCAGGGCTGATGGGTTCATTTAACATTTTCTGCTTCGTGGAACCTTCTTTGGCGTAAACCTACGATTTGATTTAAAGCCTCTGATCCTCAGCGCATCTTCTGTCTGTCAGTGAATGATCTACTGTCTACTCCTCATTAAATAAACTAAGAATATTAAAATAAACCTGGATCAAACGTGACAGGAAGTGATGCATTTTCTGTTTTGTTTTTTTGGCAGCAGCAACAACAGACATTTTTTGGAATAATCAGAAAGTGGTGAGGATGAGCAGTGAACAAAGAGCTGAAAATCTGAGGAAAAATACACGAAAGTGCTCAGAAATGTGCGGTGAACATGCAGACGAAATCTAAAGGACGTAAAATAAGGAAGCTCCAGGTTTCCACACAGAAACTGGTTTTATCCATTCTGGATTCATCTGAAGAGATGATGGTCTATAATCCTCTAGTCAACATAAATAAACAGGTCTCCAGTGAGTTTAGACAAGAGAATCAGCAAAGGAACAAAATCACCTGTGTCAAAGGGTGAAAGTGTTGTGAATACTGAATAATAAAAGTGTGAATACTTTAAATACTACCACACACACACACACACACACACACAAACCAGGAGTGTATCTCATAAAAAGAGGCAAGACAAAGTGAACACTGTAAACCCCAATCCATCCAGGACACAACATTTCAGTCAACATTTAGTCCACACAAAATGTTTAACACAAAAACTTTATGTTCACTGGACACAAACACTCATCCCTTGTCAGCTTGACAGACATTTGTTATGTTAAGTCAACAAGTTCAGATTTTTGAGTTCATTTAGCTAAAACGTATGAAGCCGATTATTATCATAATTAGTTCAAGACCAGTTAACAACAGATGCATTGTGGAGTTTTTCCTTAAATGAATTGAGGGTTGAAGGACAGAAGGGGAACAAATTTGGCTTGAATCCTAAATGTTTAACATTTAAACTCCCAAATTTACTGTTTGTACTTTACAACTTGAAATACAACATTTTGTATTGTTTGTCTGTGGTTGTGTGTTTTGTGGTTCATTCTGAAGTTATGATGGTAATAGAAGGTCACCAACACACTTTGAATAATCCAACATGGTGTACTGTACATGTTATGTGCATGTGTGTCAGTTAATACAATGAATAAATAACCATAAACCAACATAACACCATTGTGTCTCCTATAGGGAGCTTAAATGTAATGCAGCTGCTTCTGGAGAGACTTTAGTGAAAATATCACAACATGTAATATTGATTTTAATCCATATATAAACCTGAAGAGTAAAAGAATCAGTTTGTCAGATAAATCTGCCAGAAAAAAGTTCAAGAACATTTTAACACCATATTCAGGCAAATATTTAACGATATTTAAGACTTTAAAGTTAGATCATTAAAGTGAAAACAGTTTAAGACTCGTCGGTGATGCCACCCTGACTCTGTGCGCCACGGCCCCCCCTCACATCTCCAAACCTCTCCAAGCTGCCAGAAGAAGCTCGGTTTCTCACTCCCCGTTGTTCGGATTTCAAAGGCAGGAGGGGGGTGGGGTCTCTGCTCTCACAAATTCTTCTCCTCCTTCCATTTTAATACCTACACACCATCCCTCCACCACCTCATTCCACCAGTGAGTAAAACCGAGGAAAGGTCACGGAGCGAGAGAGGCAGAGCGATCCCACCGCCCTGAACGCATATTCACGTCCAAGCGCTCATTCCTCGCGGCACGGAGAGGGCTGCAAGAAGTTTGGGATAAAGTGCAGCAGACCGTGACCTCACCTTTCCTTTCCTCACCGGGGACATTGTTCGTGTGTGTGTGTGTGTGTTACGGGACTTTTTGTTGCGGAGGTTGAGTACCCAGCTGGTTTGCCTGCCTTACCTGTCCCATCCGTCGGTCCTCGGTGCGTCGTGTCCAGCCAGCAGCGTCCCCAGGTGAGTCAGCGGGCTGACCGGGTCGGGGGACAGCGGAGGGGGGTATAAGAGAGCGGTGTCTGGCTGTGAGTATCCTGGCTGGTCCGTAGATGTTTCTGTCAGGACGAGATTAAAAGAGACAAACTGTTAGGTCGCTCAAAAAGAGCTCTGATTGAGACAGTGGCTCATTTTACAATAAGACAAACGATATTAACGGTAAATTAAATGATGCGCCGTTTAAACGACCTTTTACTTGAAAGCAAAGAGACGCTGTAGCAGATATCTGCAGCCTGCATCAGAACTGGAAGTTGCCGCAAAGTGCAAATCATTATCGAGATGCTCAGTGTATGAGGATGCAAATACAGCAGAAATGAGTCGATCAAGAGAAAATGATTCAGCAACTAAATCATTTGAGTCACTTTTCAAGCAAAATGTCAAACCATCATTGGCTCCAGCTTCTAAAATGTGAGGATTTGCTGCTTTTCTTTGTCTTAACCGACAGTAAACTGAATGTCTGGTTGCACAAAACAAGACTTTTGCATCTGTCACCTTTGGCGCTGGTACATTTTGATGCGCTTTTTCTCTTTTCTCTGACATGTTATAGACAGAACAATAGACTCATTCTTTGAGGAAATAATCGGCAGATTAATCTGTAATGAAAATAAACGTTGACTGCAGCCTTAGTTGCTTCTATAAAGTCCACATTCAAAAGGTTTTTCTGAAAAATGTTTAAACTTTCAACTTAAAGTTTTGTCTAAAATGAATATGTTAAGAGAGTCCAATGTGATGTTGATCACCAGTATTTGACAAAGAGCTCTGATGAACTTAAAAACATATTTTGATTGTTGTAAAGGAGTTTATATTTGCTTCTCTGGTTGCTCTTGGCATGCGTTATAAAGCAAGAAGTATTCACTGATTCCTTAACACTTTGTGCTTCGGTGCATGTTTGAAATGAAGACATTTCACTGAAGAAAGCCAAAGACATAATTCAGTGGTTCCAAACCTTTTTTTGTCCGACGTACCTCCACAGCCCCATCTGATGCACCCAAGTACCCCTTTATACCCCTTTGATAGAAGGGACGGCTTTATTATTGTTTAATGGTATTTTTTTGTAGTTTTGGCCAAGTTTGCATTTGTCCTGCTGCCATTAGGAGTGACAGAAACTGGCCGTTTCAACCATTTCTCTAATTCTAATAAGCATTAAGTCAGAAAAATCCAAGGTGGTGTTAGATATAGATATGAATGAGTGAGTGAGTGAAAAGGAGTAAGTGAGGGAGGGAGAGTAATGCTCTGGGTTCACACTGGTTGCCTGGAGGTGATGCTCCGTGGAGGCGGGTAAAAGGCAGCATTCAGGCAGAAAGACAGATCAGTCAGCAAGCAGCCTGAGCAGAGAGACAGGTAGACAGTTGTATAGTCAAGGAGGCAGGCAGACAGTTATACAGACAGGCAGCAAGTCAGCCAGTAAGACATATACAGTTATACAGGCTGATAGACGGGTGGGAATAATACAGTTAGACAGGAAGTCAGTGCAGACCCGATTTCACAAAGATCTTTTAGGCCACCCTGAACTACAGCTTAAAGTTTCCATCCAAGTTTAAAACAAATTTCCTGAAAATCTGCAAAAAAAAAAAAAAAAAAAGAAAAAAAAAAAATTAAAGAGGTTGGTTCATCAAGATAAACAGCAGGTGGCGCTAGTTCTCCAGTCGCTGCTATTAAACCACTGTAGAAGAAGAAGAGGACACAACGAGATGCCGCCGTTCAAAGAGCTCCAGTCAAAGCTCAAATGATGAAAAACATGATGGAAATATGACATTTGTGTTAGTTTCATGTGTTAATGTGAGGAAGGTTACAGCCTCCTCATCGCTCCACACACATCTGATGCTTCATCATCATTTATTCACTAAGTCTGTCTACATTTTGCTTTTATTGATACAACTTTTCCACCTCAGCCAAGCGTCAAAACTTTTTTGGGATTTTTCTTTTTTTTCTTTGAATTTTCTGCTTTTCCACTCAGATTTTTTTAATGCTCAGATTGAAAATGTGCATAAAAACAGGTGGAATAGAAATATTTGTTGTTTGCTGACGATGTTGTAGATCAAGTAACGAGAAGGGAAAGGGTTTTTAGTATACAGAAGTGAGGAAGAAACTATCTGACGAGTTAGCAGGAGTCCTGCCACAAGAAGCCCCGACATCGCAGCTCTGCACTGCGCTGAGATTTCATGCTACTGGAAGATTTCTGTATTGTTACACTTACACTGAATTTTCCCAGTAAAATGTGAACTTTGGGGTCTAAATTACTAATTTTGACCAAAAGTTTTGGAATTGGTCCAGTAGATCACATCAGCCAACATCCGCAAATGGGCTGCAATGGCTGGAACGTAATCCTTTGGGGCAATTGTGCCCATGAAAAGTACGTCCACTAAAAGTGCTTGTTTTTGCCTCTGATGGGCTCAGATTGTTCAAAGTGTCTGACAACATTATAGAAAGGATCCCTACAGAGACAGACCATTAAAGAGTAAGATCCTTTCATCTTCCTGCAACAACTAAACCTCTCTTGAGATTTCAGAGTGAGACTTTCTTTTCTGGTTAAACAAAAAGGATCTTAGTCTTTAACAAAAATAAACCGCAATTGGCCCAAAGGATTACGTTGTGGCCATTGAAGCCCTGAGGCAATGTACCGGACCAATTCTAAAACTTTTGGTAACTATTAGTCATTTAGACCCCAAAATTTGTAAAAAAAATAGGGCCCAGGTTTAAAAATACCAGAGTTTCCCTTTAATATGGTCAAGAACTAGACAGCTTTGTGCAGCAGATGAATTTAGACGTCTGTCTGAAGTCTGACTATCAGTTAGATCTAAACCACAATCAAAGTCTATCTCTGTGAAACCAGGTCCAGGTGGGCATACAGTCAGTTATGCAGACAGATGATTAAGCAGTCAAACAGTAATATAGTGAGAATGCAGGAAGTCAGTCAGTGAGACAGGCAGGCAGGTAGACAGTCAGTAAAACAGTCAGGCAGTCAGTGAAACTGCTAACAGTAGCAGAGTCAACATCTGGTTCCAATCTAAAGCTACTAACAAGAAGTGCTATGTCTTCATCACAGTATGGGCTCCAGCTGTCACTCAAACCCCAAACCACCTACAGTACCAACCACAGGCTCTCTGCCTGTCTCACTGCACACATCCACTCCTCTCTCTGCCCTCCTGTCTGTCTCTTCCCTCCGTCCTGTTTTGCTCTGTCTCTCTCAGTATGTATGGACACATGGTCTCAGTCTCTGTTCGTCCTTCTCTCTTCCTAAAGTCTGAACCGCAGAGCTGACATGTTATTATCTCAGTGTGAATCCAGGCTGCCAATCAAACGTACAGAAAAAATACTTCACCTCCCTGCCTCCCCTCTCACTCCCCCACCTGCTGCTTTAATCTAAATCTTTTCCTTTCAACCTGAACAATTGATCTCAGATGTCAGATGTGCTCACAGGAGGTGACAAAATCACAAATTAAGAGCAAAATACAATCTTTTTAGGTCTAAGAGCTGTGGATTCCGACCTTTTTGGCTCATGACCTCTTAAAACAAAGCTGATTGTTTTATTTACTTTTTAGAAGCCTGAAGGACAGAAAATATGAAAGAAGAGATTAGAGGAAACTCTGAATATATAAACTTTATTTTGTGCAGGAGGAATATCTTCCTATCCTTTCGACCATCTCACAAGCCCTCAGATCGATCTAGCGACCCCCGGGCTGGGAGCCACACTGGTGTAGAGGATTCGCAGCACCAGGTGCTTTTTTTTAGCTTTACTATTTAACAGAGTCAATGCAGACTATTATAATAACACGCAAATAGAAAAGCATTTGAGTTAATGTGAAATGACAGGGTCATAGGCTGCAGCATGCAATGCAACTACAGACCTGGCTGATATAACAGGAGCATATTGTCTGGAAACAGAGTACGTCAGTGCAAGAAGTAGTGAAACACACTGACCGCAGCACAACAACAAGACAGATGTAGACGCTCTGCTGGGCTAATACCTCTGAAATATTTTATCAAGTAGGTCTGTGACAAACTTTCCAACAGGATGTCAACAGCAGGGTCAAATATCTGCCACCTGTCACTGTCTCTCAACCTCAGGGTCACGACCCCGGCAGGAGGTCGTGGGATGGTTATCAGGGGTCAGGAGTCGGATAATTGATAGAAATGTATTCTGGTTTATAGATCTGGATGGTTTGTGAGAAGTTAATTATTTGTTTTGGGGTTTTACACATCATCAGGTCAAACCAAAGGTAAGACAACCAGATTAAAACCCCTTCCTGTTGAACAGTTTTGTGACTTTCAGTTAGCGTGCCACATTTTGAGCCATGCTAGTGACATCGTTCTATGGATGGCAATGCTGGTCGGTCCACCTCCTCCAGACTGAAATATCTCAACAACTATTGGATGGATTGTCATGAAATGTGGTTCAGACATTCATGTCCCCCCTCGGGATGAACTGTAATAACCTTGGGGATCAAAAACCTTTCCTGTTGCGCCGTCATCAGGTCACAAATATGTTCAATACTTTGGTTTATAATCACCAATAGCTGCAAAACTAAAAGACATTCCCATCAGCCTCAGCTGTACTTCGTGTTTAGGGCTAGTTAGCAAATGTTAGCACGCTAACATGCTAAACTAAGATGGTAAACATTATACTTGCTTTATACTATCAGTATATCAGCATGTTAGCATCGTCACTGTGAGCATGTGAGCGTGCTGATGTTAGCATTTAGCTCAAAGCACCGCTTTTAGCAGAGCTGTAGACTTTTAATTAGGGTCCAAATTGTCCGATCCGTGGGAATTATACGTCTCCAAGCTGAGGAAGAAACGGTCCAAAGCGTGGCTTCATTTCACGAAGAAATATGACAACAGTGTTTGTTTTAATGTCTGTAAAATGATCATTTCAAGGAACGTTAAGGTTGGAAACACCAGCAGTATGTTGAAACATCTTTCTATGGGCTCAGTGTTTTTGATCCTGCTTTCCAACCGAGCAGCACGTCCGTTAGAGTCCTGTTATAATAACATTAGCGCCACGCAGTGACGCAGGCAGGCAACAAACACTGTACAAATATTCTCTCATTTCATCCATTTTAGATGGCTTTAGACTGTTGCGTTGACTCTGAAAACCTGTGTAGGCCTACTTTTTTTCCACACAGAAAATTGATCATGAATCAATAAGGGTAATGAAGAATCAGACCGATGAGCAGAATTGATAATGGCGCCGGTATCTTATCAGTTCCCATCCCAACTCTTAGTCTTGTTCAAAACATCTTTACTTCCCTCTGAAGTTGCTTAATTTGTCAGAGCTGTTGGTTGCTGCTTGATGTCACATTGATAACAAATAACTCTGATTATCAATAGGATGGCGACATCATCTTCTACTCACCTTTCCTGACATCTTCTCCAGTCTCCAGCTCATCCATGATGGGCGTGGCCTCTGCTGACATTAAGAGGGGGCGTTCCTCAGGTCCATAGTCACTCTGTTTTTAAGATGAACTGCAGTGAGAGATCTCTTTGTACATGACAGAGCTGCACAACAATTTACGAAGGATGTGGACTGAGTTGGACAAACAAATGCATAGTTGGCAGATGCTGTTAGGGGGGAATAAAACAATGCCTTCAGTGTCCAAGTCTAACAGCTGCATAATTCAGTTCATGCAGATGTCGACTAAACATCAGGTTGGCTTTGTGTTGCAGCTTGATGGTCTGTTGAAATCAGACGTTCCCCTGCTGCTGGGTCCACTATCTGTGTAAACTCATCCTAAATGCAATTAACAAACAAATCTGTCTAACTGAAGACAATGGATCGTGGCTTAACGTGTCTTACAGACCCCAAAAAACAGACCATGAGAACATGAAAACACTCCAGTTTATTCATCAAACTACTAGCATAATATTCACTACACAATTAATAACAACAAATGTGTTTTTTTCGTCGTTCTTCGTGGGAGCTGACCTGAAATCGTCCTGTAGCTTCTTGGTTAAGATCCTCCTGTTGTTCTTCTCATTCTGGTTCAGTTTCCATCCAGATGTTCCAAGGGCTGCAGTTATCTCTCAGTTTCACCACAGTAAAGGTTTGCTCAGTTAAAACATCAGACAGCACAATATGACTCCACGGCACCGTACAGTCTGTCTACAGTGAGAGAGGCCTCGGTGGAAAATATATTTAAGTGTGTGTGTGTGTGTGTGTGTGCACGTGGGTTCATGTTTGCACTCCATGCCGGATCTGTTATCTGACTGCTGTTCTTGGTGTGTGTGTGTGTGTGTGTACATTACAGTATCTCTCAGTTTGTGTGGATAAGGAGATAGTCACCTGTTGCTGGCCTGCAAGTTTCTCACACACACCTGTTTGTCTTTGGCGAACACTGCTGGCTGATACAAGTTATCCGATTGGTCTAAAATGCAAACCGTGTTGTGTTTCTTGTGGCTGACCACTGCTCTTTCCTGTTTGTTGGGATTATTGCCAAGATCAAGAAATAATCTGGTAAAATGCAGATTTGTTGTTTTCACACTTCAGTGTTTGTACGGATTAAACAAACGAAATATCACGTGTAAATTAGTGATCTTTAGAGGTGCTGCTAGACGGATGGACAGAGCCAGGCTAGCTGTTTCCCCCTGTTTCCAGTCTTTATGCTAAGCTAAGCTAACCGGCTGCTGGTGGTAGCTTCATATTGAACAGCCTTCTAGAGGATCTGAGAGATTTTTAAACGTAAACTAAAACCTCATCTATTTAATCTGGCTTTTATGTAGTGTTTTATTATTCTATGGTTTTATTATTTATGCTTATTTTACTTATCATTATTATTATTTATTTTATTGTATTTCTGTTTTATCAACATTTATTTATTTATTTCTATTTTATTATGTTAACATTTCACTACTATTGTATTATTATATACTTATTTTGTGTAGTATGTCATGATTTTATTTTTAGGCTATTTTTATTGCTTGTATTATCGTTTATGCATTTTTATTGGTTGTTGTGGTGTCCATTAGTCTCTAAATCCATTTTTAACATCCTACTTTTTGTCAGTCGCTTGTAAAGCACTTTGAATTACATTTGATTTGTTTGAAAGGTTCTATATAAATATATTTCAACTGATTGATTGAGGTATCAATGTTCTCGTCTAACTGTCAGCAAGAACGGGAATAAGCATACTTCCTACAATGTTTAACTTTTCCTTTAATGTGAAAATAAAAGCAATTAATAGGATTTTAAAACAGCTAAAGCCACCAGTAGTGAAACCTGTATAACTGTAACCCAACCCTTTATTTCACAGGCAACAGGGTTGATACCCTCGGACAAACAAAGCTTCATGTTCACCTCGAACCACCTTTATCTTGCAGGCTGACGTGTCCTGCAGCATCTCTGTGTTATAAAGTCAGACGCTGCTAAAAACAAGCAGCAGGACTCAACAAGATGTCTGTGTTTTCTATCAGCAGGCAGGAAAACGACAGATAACAGTCCTGGTGACCTTTCCAAAACGACAGACTCAATACACCCTACAGCTTCTGTTATTTACTGCCAGCTGTGGCCGATGGTGAAATTATTACTACATGCATTTAGAAATTCTGTGAAAGAGCTTTGTTTTGTTGACGTGAGATGCCAGAGGAACAGTTTGAGGTCACATCAGTCAAACTCAATCGAGCAGCGATGGAAGACTTCGGACACTGACGGATCCAAATCTTGCTGAAAAAGAATCTGTTTTGATTGAAATATGTTGCATCTCTTCCTCTGCCTCTTCCCTGCATGAGCATGACCACCAAACTTCCAAATTTATCTTTCTTGTGTTCAATCAAATCTGCTTAGCCGCACATTCAGTTATACAAAAACGTAAGCAGAATCCTGGGTCAGACAGAGAAACCAGAGGAGTCTGAAGTGCAAATACAGTTCATAGATGAGGTTTATTTCTCTCTCCTCTTTATTTAACCGGGAAGTTTCTTGAGATACAATATCTGCATGACAAGAGAGACCTGGTCTAGTTTCGATTGATTTGAAATAATGGCGTCCTCACTCTCTGCTCCTTTAGAGTAATGGAGAGGTGATCATACTTGAAACCATTAGTTTATTTATGTAAACAGGACAAATATAGGACATCCAATCTCCTGTAGAGCTGAAACGTTTAGTCGATTAATCTACAGCTATTTTGATAATTTTTTCAATAAAAAATGCCGAAACGTTCTCTGAATTAAAGCTTCTCTGTGAGGATCTGCTGCTTTTATTGTCATATGTGATACTAAATGTAACATCTTTGAGTTTTAGACTGATAAGCTGTAATCTGAGTAATTATAATAGTCATTTTTCACTTTTTTTCTAACAGACAAAAACAAATGAATCGATAATCAAAATCATCATTAGTTGCAGCTGATTCTCCTCTGACAGACGTCTAAGCTGATAAATCTGATCGTTACATCTCTTCTAACGCAGTTTAAACTTCTTGTACGGTATAATCTGTTCTGCAGAAGCCACAGAGCGACGTTGGGGTCATGTCTCTGACCCTTCCTCCTGTCCACTCGCTGTAGTTTGAGTGGACACCAGGGGCCGAAACATAGGACATCTGGAAAATGCATTAACATGTCCTGCTCCATAGGGGGCAGCAGTAACAGGAAATCCTTATGTATGATGTGTACTTGTTAGCAGTCAGCATCACATGATGCTGTTGTTTAAGTTGCTGCTTCTTGATTTAAGGAGTTCTTTCACTGATCTTCTTGCTTTGTTTTGTTCAGGTTAACAGACGTGAACAGCACGTTAAAGAAGAAACTGCATTAAAAAGTCTGCAGCCTGAAGTGTTAAACTGTAGTCTCAGGGTGAGGGGAAGGACCTGGATCTGGACCCAGAATTTCATTTTATCTTCCAGACAGCAGTGGTGGAAGTAACTAATTACAAGTGTTTCACTACAGTTCAGAGGGAAATATCGTACTTTTTACTTTTATTTATCTGACAGCTGGAGTTGCTAGTTACTTTTTACATTAAGATATTTCAAACAAAACGTGATCAATTTATAAAATGTGATGCATGATTATAGATTAAACTATCAACATTATATAACGTAGTTAAAATGAGCTACAGTAACATTGAAACACTTACACTTACACAAATACATCAGTATATATTATATAAATATATAATATAAATATATTTATATACATATATATATAAATAATATATAAATATAATATAATATATTTATATTATATATAAATATATTATTGGAATATTATTACTGATGTATTTGTGTAAGTGTAAGTGTTTCAATGTTACTGTAGCTCATTTTAACTACGTTATATAATGTTGATAGTTTAATCTATAATCATGCATCACATTTTATAAATTGATCACGTTTTGTTTGACCATTCCGCTCAGTGAGTACATTTGAATATTTTTCTACTTTCACTAAGAAAAATATATTAATACTTTTCCCACCACATCTGAGAGTTTTATGTTTTTAAATTGTCCTCCTGCCTTCAGCTTTACACAGCTGACTGATGGTCGAATGGTGGCTGGAAAGAAGGGAATTTTTAGTTTAAATCTCCTTCTGAATCTCTGCTGCAACAAAAAACCAGACTGGAGGAAATCCAGCAGTTTATTTTTACGGCCTGAACTTGAAAAGACCTTTTAAGAAACAGCCACTGTTTCATTTGTTGTGATAATCTCACATTCACGCCAACGTCAACAACTGCTGCTGAGCTCTGTAAAGCTGGGCGCCGATTCCCTGCTTTTCTTCTGTGATTTTATATTTAAAGCACATTTTCTTTCCGAGACAGACATCAGTAATAAGGTCATTCAGTTAATTATCCTATAATTCCACGCAGTAGTTACACAATACAATTTATGAATAAAATGTGTTTCACAGTTCAGATTTAACGTTTTAGGGTAAATAAACTGTATTCCCAAAGGTGGCAAGAGAGCAGACACTGTTTTAACTTAAGTGTTAATTGAAGGAAATAGGATCTCCTCCTCTTTATTTAACAAAGTAAGAAACACACTTAACTGGCTCACAGTCACCACAAGTAGCAGCAGCCAGTCAATGAAATGTTTAACAAGAAAATATTAGGTCAGAGCTGAATGATTGTCTTTGTGGTTAATTATAGAACATATGTTGGTCTGTGAAGCGCGCTGAGGGGGGGCAGTGGTGTGTGTGTGTGTGTGTGTGTGTGTGTGTGTGTGTGCTCAGCAGCAGCAGGATGGTAGTAGATTGTTGTTCGGTGAGCGACCGGTGAGGGAGACAGGAAAAGGGTGTTGGGGGTGGAGGTAGGGGGGGCTGGCTACTGCCGTTTAACTACAGAAAGTCATACTGAGGAGTCTTTGTCCTACACACACACTCACAGTCTCATAAGACTTGGAACGAGACCAAACTCTGAAGTCGGTTGATACGTTGAAAAGTCTCCTCTGTGTGTGTGAAGGTGATGATGATGATGATGACGAAGATGATGACGATGAGCTTTGGTGAATTTTAATTTCCTTTTCTTCTTTTACAGTATCTATTTGGAGGATAGACATGATGTGTTCTTTTACTGATAGTTTGTGCAGTTAAAATGTTTAAAGGTGAATATTTTCACACTAAAAAGTTGCAAGATTCAAACTACAAAGTCCTAATAAAACCGCCGTGTTCAGTAATGCTGCCCAGTGAAGGCTGCCTCATGCAGTTAGGTGAACAACACCACATTAGACTTGTGGTATGTATTTGAGGTATTTGCAATATACTGTATTAAAAAAGTGTAGCGACTACAGGAAACAAACAAAAAGTCGCTGAGAGGCTGATCAGGCCCGACATCAGCGCTAACCAAAAAGACTCACTGAGATCAAAAATTAGGATAAAAATTAAATTACTTTTATTAAAGAAAAGAAAAAGGTAACTCAGTATAACGTGTACAAAGTATAATCACGGCGATCCAACAGAACATAGCGGTCAGAAAAAAATACAGCGACCCATTCACCCTCTCTACCCCCCGTACACAGGTGCACAGGTGCCTAAATCAACTGAGAGTGTCGCCGCCCCTATCCATGTGACCCCATTCTCAATTATCACCGTGCTCCCAATAATAAACACCGATACCCCAAACACTAACAAAAACTAGCAACCAATGATCACAATCCCAAACCTATATTACAAAACTACTTCTGGCTCCTACAAAAAGATATGGACCTCAGACTAATATGAATTTATTTAGAACCCTGTGTTTTTGTATTATACCATTCCTTCTCTTCATTTTGTCTTTTGCATGTTATGTCTTTATTATGATAGTTGGAAGCAGAGCAATGACATGAATAAAGGGGAGAGGGAGATGGGAAAGCAACAAAGGACCCTGGCTGGACGTGAACTGGGGATGTCCATGGTTGGCACCTTAACCCGTAGACCACCAGGTTCACGCCGCTCATCTCACAATCAGAATCAAGTTTATTGCCAAGTAGGTTTTCACATCCAAGGAATCTGCCTTGGTATATTGGTGCGTAACAACAAACATAGTAAGTAGAAACATATAAAGAAAGATCAAGCAAGTACTGCAAGTCAAGAAGCATAAATAGAAAATATAAAACTGACAATAAAAGGTGAAAAAATACTGTTATTTAAATGAAAGGGCTGTACAGGTTTGTGCAGGGATGTGCAAGACAGTCGTCCATCTGTCTCTTCCTCCCACTCTCGTTTACGTCGGACATTAGACAGACTGCCTGTGACATCTGTTGCCATGTGAGTGTGTGTGTGTGTGTAGGCGGCTGTGCATTTTTGTGGAAGAGAATTTAGATTTACAGAATGAGGACTTTGTTTCAAAGTCGCCTTCTAGTTTTAGGGTTTAGGTTGGAACTACATTATTGGAGATGTTAAACTAAGGGCTAAATTAAAGCTAGTATATGATTTAAGGTTAAAGTTGTGTTAGACCCTGTTTTAGATTTAAGGCAAAGAGATGTGAAAGATGAGGTGAAAGATGTTGACAGTTGTGGTTAGTGTTTGCTTTTCGTTCCTGTATCACAAGATTAAGAAAAATGGATCTGGATTCTGGTGCAGTAATTTTTTATGTTAAGTAGTTTCCTGCCACCTAACAAATAAACTGGACCAAAAATCATGTCCTTCTTGCCTGAGGTAATGACAAAAACATGCACACAGAGTACACATGATACCACAGGACATCCAACCCTGGTATAAAGTAAAACATATAAAAATGATATTTCAGGTGCCTTTTAAATTGTTCAACAGATCCGCCTGATTTGATGGGTGTCGGTTCCAAAGTGTTCAGGACCAAAACACCAACCGTTACCTTTTGTTTTAGTACAGGTCGTTGCCGAAATGTAGAAGGCATTACCGCAGTCTGCTCTTGAAAATGTAAAAGCATCAATAACGTGCTTCGAGTGTTTGGCCGACCTTCCGTTCACTACAGAGATGCTCCTGAAAAAATGTGGATGAGAGACAACGAGACAAACAGAGACATCAACAGAGAAAAGGGCCTTTGTGCTCGTCTACATCCGTTGACTCATTACTCAGACCTGAGCCAGTGATGACCACACGCTCTGGCTGCCAGTCAGACAGCGATAAACCCCAGAAGGACCCCTCTCTCTGTGGATCTGAGGAAGAGAGGTGGCTTTCATGGTGCCTGTTTGAATTGACCGTGTGCCCTGAACATAAACACTTGCCAGACATTATCATTATCTCTCTGCTGCTGCTGGTAGACCTGATAGCCTACAGGGATACTGACAGACACACAGGCAGATTAGGGACTGTGCGTGTGTTTATCCACACCTGGCTATTAGCAGGAACTGCCGTGTGCAGCTTATCCAGGTGTTTGCAGCCGAGTGTTTTACGACGAGGCAGGACTGGAATGTCCCTCATCGACATTATCATCACTTTACAAACACACACACAGGGCAGGAATTTACTGGAGTTTCTACCATGTGATGAGCAATTAGACAATGTAGAAACTCCAGTAAATTCACAGCAGATTGGTCGTGAAATGGCAGCCCAAATCAGAACAGATCTGAGCTGTCATGTGACGCTCAAAGGGGAAAACATGGAACCGAAGCTGGTAGATTTAAATATAAGGTATTCTGGATAATGTGCACTCCTTGTCTTGTACTGGCCACATCAGGTAGGTTGTTTTTCATGCATGATCCTCATTGGTAATACCCTAAATGAATCAAGTGACATAAGGTTGATGCACCCCATTTCTTTCCTTTGCCCTCAGACTCTCAACACATCCTCTAAATTCAACAGCATAATATCCTGTTTGCCCTCCAGAACGACGCCATTGACGCCACTATCAACAGGATAGTTTGGTTTGGTTCAGGCACAGAAGTGACTTGGTAGGGGTAGAGAAAAAATCATTTTTTTTTGGGTTAAACTATCTTCTTGGACGTGGTTAGAGAAGGCTCCTTCAAATGCGGTCTTTCTTTTCCTGAATTTGGAGGATACAACGACTTGATCCTTTGCAGCCCAACCTATCCCAAGATTCAGTGCGCGCTAGAGAATATGGCGTCCCCAAACGTACCGTCAACAGGCTACACTTTTATCTAAGTATTGGGTTTCAACTCACTCGAATAGCTAACGATACAAATGATAAAAAACCTCAAACCTCAACTGCAGCTGTCAAGGTTGCTAGGCAACAGTAGCGGTGCTTCGTGATGCTGGTGACGCAAACAGGAAATCCTCCGTAGACCAGACCGTCTCATTTAACAACGCTCGGTTCAGCCTTCGTGTCCTTAGAAGGACGCTGCCCCTGAAATGAGACTGTCGGTCACTGACTGTCGGTAGGAAACAGGAAGTGAAACATGGTCTCCCACAACCTCCATCCTCCGCAGACTTTGTGACTCAATAACAGCATCACAGTATTTCCTCCTTCTTGATGGACGAGAGTCATATTTCCTACGGCCACTAGGGGGCGCTGATACCTGAACGTAAACACAGTTACATGAAACCTAGATGTCTAATAAAATTTCACTTTTCAACCAAATTTGGTCCCATTTTTTACTTTGATGTCTGGACTTAAAGTGGACGTAATTCTGCATGTAGCTAAAGGACAATTCAGCAGGAGTAACCTTTATAAATAAAGTTATTATTACCATTAACCCAGGTCCTCTCATGTTACCACAAATAACCTCTTTTGCATTTCTCTCTTCCCTCCTGTCTCATCCCCCCACTCACAGTTTGATCCAGTTCCAGCCGAGTCCAGCTCTGAGTCGTCCGTGTGCTAGATCAGTATCATCAGGATGAGTCAGCTCAGAGCACTGCGTGGCTTCCTTCTGCTGACCCTGGTCTTCCTCGCCACCGCCAGGCCAAAAGCAGGTCAGTCTGCCGATACTGTGAGAGAGAAGAGACGAAAGAAAGATTGTTTTTTTTTACCTGGTTTAAGTTGTGAGAACAGTTTCACAAGGAAACTGACCACAGAGTTTGGACTTTTTCCTGTTTTACAAAATGGTGTACAATTTAGTATTTTGTATTTTATAGACCAAAACTTAAAAGCAACTTATTTGGGTGCCGACATTTTTAAAAACACCTGTGTACATCACAAGCTTTGAACTCTGCAGCAGTGGGCGCTGAACAGGACTCTTCTCATGAGCATGTGAATCACGACTTTACTTAAAGCCACTACTGTTTCGGGACATATCAGACCTTTACATTTGGATGTGGTTTACATTATATCTGCAGCTGGAGGCTGACTTGAGTTATATGACCAGACAATGAAGCGGACACATTTATAAGATGTCAAAAACCAGCCACTGCTCATGTCTGTTTGAAACTAAAGATGGATTCCACAACAAATCCCACAGAGTCTGCAACGACTTTCAGCCTTTGTGAAGAGAAATTCAGGATGTGCATCAATCAAATGATCCCTTTTCCAGCTCATAAAGCCGCACCGCAAACACAGGCTCACCTCATACCTTGTTCATGGCTGCTGTGTTTTTGAACCGGGATGATGTTACAACATGGGAGTGCGTTCACAGTGAAAAAAATCATTAAAGACAAAAGCAGGTGGCTCGTGGCAGCTGAAGTCATGGAGAAGTGAGTTCAGGTGCTAAATAATGTGAAAGTTAAACCAGAGTGCAAAGGGCCTCTGCTGAAAAAAAACAAACCACAAAAAATGATGAACCAAGAGTGAAGTATTATGTTCATATGATATATTGGTGTATGATATAAAAGCAGGTTGGGTCATCATATGTTCAAAGTACTTTGAACCAAATGTCCCATTACCTTGAATAGGACATTTACCTGAGAAAAGGGCATTAATTTACAAATTCATTTACACCACAGGGGATCAACTGGCTAAAGATCGTTTCCTTTAATTATTATTATTTTTAATTGTGTTCTACCTCAGTCCTCTCCTCTACCAGAAACCCGGATAAAAATCACATTGTTTAGCTCAAGATTTCCCATTTTATACCTCCCAGGTGAATGTTTTTACTCCTTCTCCCAGGTCCTGACCAGAAATGTAAGTCTGGTCCGGTGGATCTGGTCTTCCTCATCGACAGCTCCCGCAGCGTTAGGCCACATGAGTTTGAGACCATGAGGAAGTTCATGATTGACATCCTTGACACCCTGGACATTGGACTCAACGCCACCAGAGTGGGAGTGGTTCAGTACTCCAGCCAGGTACTGTCGGCACACAGCATCCAGATCTTCATCCATGTTGTTTTCTGTATTTATTCTTCAACAATGCTGTTTTTCGTCGTGTTGGCGACGTCTGTCAGTCGCTCTCTTCCAGTCTGAAATATCTCATCTATTGGATGGACTGTCATGAGGTTCAGACATTCATGTTCCTCTCAAGATAAGTTTAGTGATCCTCTGACTTTTCCTCTAGCGCCATCATCTGGTCAACATTTGAATGTGTCCAACACTTTGGTTTATGACCAAATTCAGCCTCAGCTGTTGTTTACTGCTAATGTTAGCATGCTAACACGCTAACTAAGACGGTGAACACGGTAAACGTTACACCTGCTTAACATCAGCATGTTAGCACCGACACTGTGAGCGTGTTAGCATGCGGACGTTGTGCTCTGAGCTAAATCTCTTCATCTGGTTTAAATTTGTCATCTTCATCATTCTGTCCCTGCTGTCCTTCATCTTCTACTTCAACTCTACTGACTTCTTTCACTCTTCTGTTTGCAGTATAGATATAAAATGGTAACTTTAGACAAACATTTCCTACATTTTAACCTCACCCACAGAATTGTTGTGCTCAGATCAGAGGGAGAACGTTTCATTTCTACACAGCTTCGCTTTTCTCACTGCTTTCTCTTCCTTCTGCTAATTCAGTGAAGATTAATAATAAAGGTGAAGAATGATAAATATGATGAGTGGACTTCTGTCTTCAGGTCCGCACTGAGTTCTCTCTGAAGACCCACGCCAGGCTGGACACCATGGTGAAAGGCATCAATCAGATCATTCCCCTCGCCCAGGGTACCATGACCGGACTCGCCATCAAGTATGTGATGAATGTGGCCTTTACTGCCGAGGCGGGAGACAGGCCAAAGGTAATGTGAGACAAGTTGCCTGTTTTGGTCCACAGTTTTAATACATGTCTGTTCTTAAATGCATCTAGTTCCTCTTCACAGGTGAATTCACCGCTAAACCTGCACAAATAAGACAAAAAGAAATGCAACCCGAACTGCGCTGCCAAGCAAATAGCGTCTCGGTGCTCCGGTGCTATTTGCACGTGTTTAAATTAGGTAGAATATGCAGACATTTAGTGCAAAATTGTCCCCTTTATATGCAAATGAGCCTCATTGCAAAAAAAGTCCAATTCACAAACCCCAGCACTAACAGCCGCACGCAGTTAGAGTGAAAGTTATAATTATAATTTATAATTTATAAGGGGTGTCATGCCCAGACTTTCCATGATCATGGCAGCAGTGATTGTAGCCAGGTGTGCTCGTGAGCGGATATTTGGAAGCAGAATATCACTTTTTGATTGTAGCTCATGAACATGGCAGTTTTCTCCTTCTCTCTGCTGTCGTCCTGCCTGCTGTGTTCTTGGTGCAAAGCCACCATTTATAGCCTACAGCAAATTGCACTCAGCTGCAAAACTTTATGGGTGTGTTTGCGCTGTGATTTCACTAGTGCAATATCTTGCGTGAATCGGACCTCAAGACGGGACAGATCAGATCAGCGGCCGCAATCTATTATTTGCACACTCACTGTCAGCAATTCAATGCATTAGTTTAATTCATTAAACAGCAACTCAAAAATTAAAGCTTTGTTTTATTTGTGTCAGTTTTGTAGTATTTGTCTTAGTTTTGTAAGCTGGGACCTAAATATCTCATCTTATGATATAATGTAGAAACTTTATACACACATGGTTCACAACTTTGGCAATCCAGCCTGTGATCTTCCGACAGTCTTTCTGTGACTTTAACACCACACCACCGTCCCGTCCTCCCTACCTGATCTTAGCTCTGATCCCGAGGTTTCCTCTCCCTCAGGTCCCCAACGTGGCTGTGATCGTGACAGATGGACGTCCTCAGGACCGCGTGGCTGAGGTGGCAGCTGAGGCCAGAGAGAAAGGCATTGAGATCTACGCTGTGGGCGTGGCCAGAGCCGATATGACATCACTGAGGGCCATGGCGTCCCCACCCTTCGAAGACCACGTCTACCTGGTGGAGTCCTTCGATCTCATTCACCAATTTGGACTGCAGTTCCAGGACAAGCTCTGTGGTAAGACTGCGGGACAGGAAATAACCTCACTGTCTGTAAAAATCCAAAGTAGACATTTGGTATTTTCATTATCATATTTGCCAAAAACATTTTTTCAATTACAACAGGATCTTTAAAAGATGTTTGGTTGCCTATAAAAGTGGCTGTAAAGACAAACATGCCGTCCACATCCAAAACCATCATCAAGTAACATTTGTCTTGTGGTTTACTCTGACTTTGGATGAGTCGTACAATTTCAGGTTTTATTACATAATTTCTTAAGATATGCAGAAGGCAAAATGAGCAAAAACTGTCCAAACTTAAATGATTTTACTGGAATGTGAAAACTTAAATCCCCAAAACCACATTACATACAAAGTAAAGTACCTGACCTATGAGGGGAGTGATTCTTTAGGATTTGACATCATATTTTTGTAAACTCTCCATCTGAAACTAGTGAAGAACGTCACATTTTATGCCACTAGTGGATACTTAAGATTGAAGTCACCTTAACATAAGACCAGTAAAAACCTGCAGCCAAGTCTCTGGAATTGAAATTTCATGCCGTTGGCTTCATCTGGTGCAACACCAGATTCTTTATGTAATTAAAAACACTATGAATGTCTAGCCTGAGTAGAAAAGAAATCACCATGCCCATCTAACCCCACAGAACCTAATACTTTTTCATAACAGTCTCCTATAATCCCATAAGTGCAAGATATTTCCCCGTGCTGCTATTATTCTAGACTGGACTGCTGCTGTAAAAAAAATCTCTGGCTTCCCTCAGTGGGAGATGGAAAAGGAGAGTAAAGGCAGACAGATGTTTAAGACAGTGACTGAATACGAAAGAATCAATGAAGAAATCAGTTTTAAAAATATAACACTTGATGTTTGTAGCTAAGAGGTGGCAGAGCGCAGATAAAACCACTCACCAGGTTCAAACCCCCGGTGGTCTCTGGTGAGTTTGTGTCCTTGTCGGAGCACCAGGGACTCTGGCTGGTCTGAGGGCAGCGTGATCCGGTTCAACTCCGAGCGTTACGCCTTCAGAGAAAATACATTTTTAAAAAGCTGAACTTGATAATGATCCCTGTGACACAAGTTGATGAAAGTAAGATTTGTTTTTGTTGTTAAAGCCCCTAAAACTTGGTTTCAAATCAAATTAAGTTTTTCTTCATAACATTAAAGGGGAACTCTTTTACATCAGAGTGTGTTTCCAGGTGTTGCATATGTGAAAAACGTAGTCGGCCTATAAAGCCTTTAGTGTGTCCAGAGGGAGCCGTGTGACTGATAAATGTCCAAGTACAAGTTAGAAACTGAAAGAAATCTGTTGGTGTGGAGTTAGAAAGAAGTGAGCTGACAGACCTCTGCAGCTGCTGCTCAGCTCTGCTGCAGGCTACAGGCTACATTAGCCGCTAACTAGCATAACACACCTGAATCTCTGAACTGTCAGTGGTCGAGGTGCATTGTGGGTAATGTAGGCGCCAAGTTTTGACAAGGAAGAAGAATGATATCTGTGGTTCTGCTGCATCGATTTTGGTATTTTTTTAAACTGTCAACAGATTGTGATGTAAATGTTCCTAAATCCTGATTGGTTCACAGAAGTACGACACATCACCTTTTTCCTGCTGAGCCCGAGTACTTCAGACCACGGAGAACCACCAACACAGAAAAAACAACAAATCTCTAATGTGAAATAACCAAAACTGTTCTAACTTTGGCAGAAAATGTTATAGTAAGAAGCTGATAAAGACTCATACTGGAGCTGATGTGTACTGTGGACGCTGAAGTCGAGATCATCTCTGCTGCAGGTGTGGATCTGTGTCTGGAGTCGGACCACGGCTGTGAGCACATCTGTGAGAGCTCCCCGGGCTCCTACCACTGCCTCTGCCTGCCTGGATACACTCTGAATGCTGATGGGAAAACATGTGCAGGTAACACACGAGGGCAAAGGTCACACACAGGAAATAACGAACAATACAAACAACTGGGTTCACACAGTTATGGGGAACAATATGGTTTTTCTACATTAGTGGCGCAAATTGCTCTAAACCCTGTGGGACCCTGTGGGACCCTGTGGGACCCCCCCCCCCGACAAAATCAAGACAACTGTCACAACTTGAGCCCCATTTTCTTAAACCTATAGTTGTTTACATGTTGGTAAATTGGAACCATTAAAAGTGTGCCGAATTAGCTATTAGCAGTTCCTGTTTGCAGTGTACCCATGGATGTACAGACAACTATCACCGGATTACTGTGATACTGAAGAAAACTTAAAAACATGACGATTCTCAGGCAAGGGAACATTAAAATAGAGGTAGATTTTCTGTACAGTTACCAGTTGTCTTGATGACAGACAGTTACTTGACACAAAGTTAAATTTATCCTGGCAGTAGAGAAACTGGCCCACTTAAAAAGTGAAAGGATTTATTATTATCCACAGTGAATGATAATGAACATATTTAGTTAATTAACTGCTTGTGTGTGTGTGTGTGTGTGTGTGTTTCAGCCATAGACCTGTGTGCTGACGGGAAACATGACTGTGAACAAATCTGCGTCAGCTCTCCTGGTTCCTTCACCTGCGACTGCAACAAAGGATACAAACTGAATGACGACAAGAAGACCTGCTCGAGTTAGTCGCACACACGCACACACACACACACACACGCACACACGCACACATCCAATAATAACTGCTGAAAGCTCCTGGCTTTATATTAAGAAGTGTGTTCGGCTTGAATTCACGTCATGTTCATTCATGCTGAAATGGATTCTGACCTGCATAAGCTCTTGATTTCTCTGCTGCTTCATGAAGCTGTGTGCAGGTTTGCATCATGTTCCTGTCTCTAGAAAAGAAGCAGCCACTTTACTGTATATCCTTTATATTCCTGTACATCCTGGCTCAAGATCCTAACATGTATGTCCATTAAAACCTAGCCTTATTCTCATTCTTACATCTTAAAGATTTACCATAAGTCTGGTAATGTTGGGCTGGCAGTAACTCATAATCTCATAACTCAAATCATTTCAGTATCATCTTGTCATACTTGACTGTTTTAAAGCCCTCAAAACTACAAGAGCTCTGCCTCTTTATTTGTCTTTATTAAACCCAAGTCAGACTTTATGTCAGAAAAGTCTCAAAATTCTGACTTCATTAATCTTCAGATTAAATGATCAAATTAAAGTCGCACGTCTGAAAGTAAAATCTGAATTCTTTCGCTTCAACAGTGAGATTCATCTCATAACTCAGATGTTTTTCTTTAATCATCCTCCGAACTTACTCGACCATTTTAATGTTGTCTCGTAATGTTGTGAAAACTCTTCTGAAACGTAGTTCGGAGCACAGATAAATAACCAATTAACAACTACTGGAAAACCTGTGTCCTGCTGCTTCAGTATCATATATCAAGTTAAACTCTTTCAGTGTTGTTTCGGTGGCTTGTTTCAGGTAAGATTTATTGTGAGACGGAGGGAACATAGATGCAGTCCCGCACACTTTGCTCTGCTGCTTATGGCCTCGCTGCTTTCCTCCCCTCAGTGATCGACTACTGTTCGTTTGGGAACCACAGTTGCGATCATGAGTGTGTGAGTGTGCTCAACGGCTATCACTGCCGCTGTAACGAGGGATACAGGCTGCTGGACGACGGCAAGACCTGCCAGGGTAAGTAGTACATACATGAGACAAAACTCACTGTCTGTTAATGACACAGTTAAAAACACAACCACGGTGTCCAGTGTTTTATTACAGTGAAACCTGCCTAACGATGCAGCTTACACACATGCATGATTCAAGTAGGATCATTTAACCTTCCCCAAACTGGAACATGGTATTACCGGATAATTTTAAGATTATGTAGGTGCACTGGAGGGAGAATCTACCTGCTAAATAAAGAACTGTTGTGGTCCCTGCTAGTCTATAGTACTATCTCCTGCCTCAAGATGGTGGCTGCACTTTACTGAGCCTTTTCACAAACAAAAAACTCCAAACAATCAACCTCAAAACGTAAAAGCAAACACTGCACATTCCCTATTAGAGAGTGACACTGGAGTGGATTTTCACTCCTGTCCCATCCCACCCCCACAAAAATACTCCTGTCTCGTCCCAATCCCACGACAGAGTAAAAAACTTCCCGTCCTGGTCCCGTGTTGTGTGGCTGCAACCAACCAGCCGCCAGAGCTGACAGGAGGGAATAAATAAAGACTACAGAACGACTAGCATCATGTTCAAAGTAAAGAAAACAGCATTGATTCATATTAGAACTGCATATTTACTGTATATATAAAAACTGACCTATTGTTAGATTAGATTTTATTTCGAACATTATATATATATATATATAGATATATATATATATAGATATATATATATGTGTGTGTAAGAAAACTAAACGAGAATAACCCATAAAACGAACAGCAAAAACAACATAACTAAATATTTCATGTCAAAAAAAGGAGTAGGAAGATGTGAATACTTATCACGTCCTGTCCCTTTTTTATATTTTATCAATAAACTTTGTGTTAAACCTGAATATTCCAGCTTTCTGACACCTACTAATCTAACAGTTTGCCAGTGTAGGTTATCATTATGTTTTTGTATAACGTTGCAATTTCATCAGCCCAGTAACAGGGTAGCGTTATATTCCCCTGTGTTGTAGTTGACGGTTTCACCACTCGATGTCACTGTTGTTATTTTGCTCTCGCTGTAGATTCAGTTTGTATTTATCACCTAATCAAAATGCTTTGTCCTAGTTCAAATACCTTCTGTTGTTGTTTGGTGATTAACGTTAGCTATTGTTAGTCATTAGCCTCTGGGTACGAGAGACAACACGGTAACGTTACAGGCCACAGGAAGTGAAAACGTAAGTTTCTGCGACAGTATTTTGGTTAGTGTGGACTTTACGCCAGAGTAGCTAAGATGAACCTCACGTCTCTGCGGTGCAACCAAACATCAGCACAGTTTTAGTATCAAACTAAGTTAGTGTGGACTTGCGTATAGCTGCTGCAACGGGCTGCAGATCCCCTCACTGATCATCCATCCCATAAGTACCAAACCTTCAACCTTCCTAGAAGCACAAATCCATATCAGCTGGGACATCATTTAAATGCAGCATGACTACAGTCTGCATGTGGTATGCATGGGGATGCAACATGTTTGCACACGGTGCATCCACTCAGAGGCAGATACACAGCAACACCTGCAGCACCAGATCTTGCTGACAGAAAACTGTGAAATGGAGACGAACGTACAACCTTTGGATAACCAAAGACTTGCTGGAAGCCATACGAACCTTCAAAACACGAGTAACACAACATGTAATTGTGTCGTCCGTTTAACCCAAATACCACAGCAGCGTTATGTAAAGAGGAGTGAAATATTACATTGTTACACGCCTGCTGCTTCAGCTGTTCTTGGCTTTTTGAAAACAGCTGGTTTCTAACTTACTTATCTGAATACACAAAGTCATTTAGAGGTTAGAAACATGATGATGTACATGTGAGGCACATTATAATTATGACCTTCGTTCCTCTGAGATTTAGTATTATAAAGGAATCCAACTGAATGAAAGGGAATATCACAGATTGTTTTAAATAATCCCCATGATCTCTATATGGATGTTACTTACCATTTCTAGATATATTTGGCATTTATCTATTTGATCCTCTCTTGAGCATTTATCTTCCCCAAATCCAACACAGATCTAACAACTAAAAAATGCTCTTTGGCTCACATATTGTTGAATGTTGTCATTGAAATGCACAAAGAAATGAAAAAGTGTCCCTGGAAATATTCTTTTACCAGAGCAATAAAATGGCCATGTCTTCAACACACACACACACACACACACACACACACACACACACACACACAATTTAACACTGTGTGTGTGTGTGTGTGTGTGTGTGTGTGTGTGTGTTATTTAGCCATTGACCTGTGCGCTGAGGGGAAACATGACTGTGAACAAATCTGCGTCAGCGCGCCCGGCGTCTTCACCTGTGACTGCAACGAAGGATACACACTCAATGAGGACAAGAAGACCTGCACACGTTAGTCAGGCCCCCCGCACAAACACACACATGGGAGTTACTGCACACACACACACACACACACACACACACACACACACACACACACACACACACACACACACACGTTTACAGTGGAAGGAAGTCGCTCCTGGTGCTGCAGGAAGTGCAGTCTGTTCTTCCTCCGTCCATATGAAGTGAAGAAATGGTGAAATTTTTATAATCAATTAGTAACGTCAGTCTCTTCAGTAAAAATATAAAACATTTGCTGCTTTCAGCTTCTTAAATGTGAATGTTTTCTGGGTCTTCAGACAGGAAGACATCACTTTGGACTCAGGAACTACTTCATTTAAACTAAAAAAGAATCAACAGATTGATTCATTTGAAAAGCATATCGTTACTGTAGCTGCAGCCCATAACTAAAGAAGAAGAAATATGTTGCTGGTGTTCAGCAGCATATTTCTTCTTCTTGTACTTTCTGATGACTTCAAGTGGAAAATGTGAATGTTACATGATCCTCTGGCTCAGGTAGAACCACATACACACAGAAACAAAACAACTAAAACAATCACACACAGTGTTTCCACTGTTCCATTAACTACACATGGGAAATAACTGTGTGTGTGTGTGTGTGTGTGTGTTATTTAGCCATTGACCTGTGTGCTGAGGGAAAGCATGACTGTGAACAGATCTGCATCAGCGCTCCTGGCGTCTTCACCTGCGACTGCAACAAAGGATTCAAGCTCAACAAAGACAAGAAGACCTGCACAAGTCAGTGAACATTTTAAATTATTTTAAATGTACTCCGGGTTTATTTAGTTTTTGTGTGTCTGTAACGTCTCTGGAGCTCTACAGGTCGAAAAAAAGTCTTTTAAACTGTTTCGACTGTGAAACAAAATCACTGATATGTCAGACAAGATTTTTTTTATATAACAGCAGCCATATTTCTGAAATGGTGAAGTACCAGTCCCTCAAAAGCAGTACAGTGCTTGTGTAAATGTACGCAGTTAGTTTCCACCTCTGGTTTGTTTTTATGTGTCTGTGCACATGTAATTTATACAAGGGCGTCACTTTGTGTTAAAAAGTGGTGGGGACGTGAGGGCTCAGAAAACATTTTTTAAACAATCTTCAAGATATGCGATTTTAGGTGATGTAATAGGGGGGTTGGTATGAGGTCAGAGCAGATAATTCGGGAAGGTCGGGTCGGGAAAATAATTGCATAACGCTGCATCAAAATGGAACAGCCTCGGCTGCTACAGATTCGATAATATGAAAATACTCAGCATAAAACAACGTTGAACGCACAGTCATCCACATGCGTCATTGGACAATACACATTTTTTCAGATTTACATTGCATTATTGGGCAAATAAACCTTTCTCACAGCGTTCTCATTTGTTAATTAGCATTTCTTGCTGCAAGCTATTTTCCAGAACATTTTTAACTTTTAAAAAGTGTTGGGGACAAAATCAGCCATTTCAGAAAGTGGTGGGGACATGTCCCCTGCATACCAAGCGCAAATGACACCTATGAATTTATATGTAATGTGTGTTTATTGCCCGTGTACTTGCAGACATGGACCTGTGTAACTCAGTGGAGCATGGCTGCGAGTACCAGTGTGTGAGCACTCCAGGATCTTACTACTGTATCTGTCCGGAGGGACAACTGCTGCAGGAGGACGGCAAGAGCTGCGGCAGTAAGTCGACTCTCTGATGAATTCTCTGAATCACATAAAATCACCTGAACAGTCGCTGAGGTCCAGACTCAACACAGTACTGTACCGGTGTGGGCTTTACAGGACAGGTGCACTGTTCTTCACTGCAGGCCTTATTATAATACTGTCTGATCACCCAGAGTCAAGACAAACACAACTTGATCAATACGTTGAGTCTGGAGAAACTCACCACTCTGCTGCAGTCAGAGGGCTGCAGGGGGGTTCAGATCCTGTGGGTCCTGCAGGACCAGGATACAGGTTCAAGGGGAGGAGCAGGAGATCAGCGTCGTCATCACATTTGTCTTAGATCAGTCTGAACCGACAGAAAGAAATAACAAAACAACAGATACAGAAAACATTCTGACAGTTAAAACTATAAATTAGGGATATGAACCCAGATCTCTGGTGACACAAACCTGTAATGAATCAGGAGTCAGGCCATGTCATGATCAGATGAGCCTTACCGAACGGCAAAAACATCAAGAGCTGAGATCAGCATTAGAGTAAGAAAAGGGGGGGGGGGGATAAAGAAGTGTGCGAAAGTAAACGAAATCTCATGCTGATGTTAAAAGCAGCTTGGTCGTGTCTGGGACGAACTGGCAGGACAAAGATGGGATCTTCTTTTGAATTTTCCTTTCCTCCAGGGAGGCTGAGAGAAACCCACAGTGCCTGCCAGTAACTTTCATACAGCACCTCCAAATGGAGATTTATACCTACAGACCTCTGCTCCAACTGCAAGACATCTTCTGTTACCATGACAACTCTCATAGTAACCAGAGCAAAATATCTGGCTTTCTTTCTAATTTGACTATGTCTGAATACTTGAGTAATACTGATCTATCAGCCTGCTGATACTTTATACTGAGGCCATTTTTCACATAGATGGATTACAGCAGTTACAGAACAACAGCAACAAAGTTTTTTGTCAGAAAGATTTTTATTTTCCCAAAAGTTTTTACGTTAGCGACACAGTTTTAAGCTGAAGGACTGATTTGCTCAAATGTACAAATTAAAGCCCGACTAAATATCAATATTTGACAGTTTAATAACAATATATGCACCACTATCATTCACATAAACAAACGTTTTTGATGAGAATCTCGTAAATATCAAGCATTGAGACCAAGATATGTACAAAGAAAGACATTTTACAGTTGAAAAATAAAACTGTTTCTAAATTACTGTACCTGAAATATATCTTTGCCATTTCTGTGCTCAAATTTCTTGTTCCTCATCGGCCGACATGTGCATTAAAACCACATCTGTTATAAGCTAAAGTTGAAAGTTGTGTTGATTTATCGGTCCGGCTCTATACGAAAAAAACAAAAAACATGGAGCTGTACAACATAATAATAGCTAGAGAGCAAACATCCGGACTCTGTATCCTGTCAGTATTCATTGTCAGTCTCTCTCTCTCTTTCTTGTCTCTCTCTCCTTCAGCCTGTAAGTCTGCCAACATCGACCTGGTGCTCCTGATTGACGGCTCCAAGAGTGTCCGCCCGCAAAACTTTGAGCTGGTCAAAAAGTTTGTTAACCAGGTGGGCCGTGTTTTCGTATTAACAGACACTGTATTTTAATGTCATTATGTATTACACTTCTCCTCAAATAACAACAACAAACAAAAAAAACTAAATGTAATTCAACAAATTCAAATCTAAAATGAAATATATCTGAAAGAATTCCCTCACAGAGCAGATGTTTGGATGCATCCACCACCAGTTAATCACAGGTTGATCTGTAACATCTGCAAAACAGTTAGTATCACTCGACTGTGCAGCAGCTTGTTACGGCCTCTATTTACGTTTGTATGTACGGCGACCTCTAGTGGCCGTAGTAATTATGACGGGAGCAAAGGTGGTAGTCCGGAGAGGTAGAATAAAGAGCGACAAAGTCCTCGTAGGGAGGAGGTCGGTCGCTGTTCATGTCCCGTGTGAAACCAAAAGTCAACCTACCAAACTTAACTTGCTAACGTAGTTATTTTAACCCAAACCATGATCTTTTCCTAAACCTTACCAAGTAGTTTTGGTGCCTAAATCTAACCAACCGACCACTTCACGTTTACCACGTTTTCTATTGTTACCATGATGACGATGGTCCAGTACGCCTATATATATGCAATTTTGGGAGTCAAACGACCTATTGTGTCATTTATGTTGGAGGACTTGTTGGTTTGTTAACAGCTTCCCAGTGTAGATTAAGTCCCAGACCAGGGTTATGCAACTGTGTAACAAGCAATTAGTCAACAGATCCGGCAACAAAAGCACAAAATCTGCAGAATTGTAGAACAACAATCCCAAATATTCGGCAACAAACAACAGAGCATTTGTTTGTTTTGGTGCACAGGAAGTGATGTAGGTGTGATGTGATGTTTTTCTATTTAAAAACAATAATAGATATAAAAATTGAAGTACACTACACATACAGTACCTGTGCCTTGTGTCATCTGCAACTGTGTCAGATGAATCTCCCTCACCTCCTCCTGTGCTCCAGGTTGTGGACTCTCTGGACGTGTCTGCTCACGGCACCAGAGTTGGTCTGGTTCAGTACTCCAGCCGGGTCAGGACGGAGTTCCCTCTCAGCATGTACCACACTGCTGACGAGATCAAAGCTGCAGTCATGAAGGTAAAGGCGTCGGTTTCCCGTCTGTTTCCACCAACAAATTATCTTCAACTTTTATGTTTTAATGCCAGATGCATCACCAGCTACCAGTGTAACAGATCCTCAGCCCACTTCAGTGCGAGTCCGTAGCGAAGGAACTGCCTGCGCCACGTTACGGGCCCTCATCAACTGTGAATGCATCAACAGCTCTTGGGACTTGAAGTGTTGTCACTGTCCTTGTTTAGGTTGAATACATGGAGAAAGGTACCATGACAGGCCTGGCCCTGAAACACATGGTGGAGAACAGCTTCTCAGAGGCAGAGGGCGCTCGTCCTTCCAGCCGCAACATCCCCCGAATTGGACTGGTCTTCACAGACGGACGCTCCCAGGACGACATCACAGAGTTCGCCAAGAAGGCCAAAGAAGCCGGTAAGACTCAACTCTGGTGAGACTCAACTAGTGTGATGGTCAAACTGCAGCTACAGTTTGTTTTTTTGGCAGAGTGATCATCTGATTCCAGTCCATGTAGATTAACGTTGTCAGTAAATGTGTGTGTGTTTCTGTGAACGCACGCAGGTATCACCATGTACGCTGTGGGTGTTGGAAAAGCTGTGGAAGATGAGCTCCGTGAGATTGCCTCCGAGCCCGTGGAGAAACATTTCTATTACACCACCGACTTCACCGCCATCAGCACCATCGCTGAGAACCTCAAACTCAATGTCTGCCCAGGTACAAATACTCTGGACCCGACTGCAGTGTAGAATACTTCATTTAGTAGTAGTTCATTTAGTACACAACATGTAAAAAGACAATGCCACCTCTCATTTTTGTGTGACAGCAAATGAACAACTTACAGGAGACATTAAAGATGAAACATACAGTACATTTAGCTGGAAATCTGTGTGACTGCAGGCCACAGTAGCAAGTCATTCTCACAGTTCATCACCAATTTATTAATGTTTTATAAATAGAAAAAAAGCACCCAAATGGTAGCTGGTAATCCTCTTAATCAAGTACTGGAAAAAAAGTACCAGTAAATAAAGTATTTCACTTTTGTGTAACTTTAAACCTCTCAGATGAACATACTGAGTATTTTACTCAGATGTATTTACTTTAAATGATGGCTGAAGATACTGAATACTTGTTAATATGCTGATAAAGATTTTGCTTTAAATGTATCATGACTCACTGAATATTGATCTTGTTTACTTGCAACTCTTTTGTTTCACTGTTTAACTTTTTTTTTTACAGATTTTTTATTCAATTCACTGAGTCATGAATATAATTTTAAAAACATCTCAAAATAATGATCAGTAATTATAATATTTTCAAAAGTAGCAGGTGGCAGCTCCCTGTGAGGATGACGTGTTCTTTGGCTCCATCTGCTGACAAAAGCACACAGCAGTTGGAGGAAAAGCACTGAAAATGTAAAGCTGCTTTTGTTATCAATGAAGCTGTCATTGATTACACCTGATTGTATTTGGTGATCCACTAACACTTTACAGATTAACTATTATTGGCCACGTTGTGGTTGTAATGTTTAATGTTTCCTTCATTAATGTATGTGGTTTGGCTGTGTTTGTCTGGTGTCTGTCTGGATGTTGCCGTATTGAAAACTGTATTTCTATTTTTTTATTTTTTCACTCCTCTGCTGTGTAGAGATTGTGATATATGTTGGGACCCCCTCGGAAACGAGATGGTACATCTCAAGGGGTTTATCCTAATAAATACATTTCAACACAATAACAAAATATAATACACCAAGAAGACCTTATAAAACATAACACATTGAAAATGGAAGTAATTTAGATGTTTAACTTGTTTTAATGTGTGAAGATTTTAAAGTTTTTTTCCAAAGTGACAATAAAGCTAAATAATTCATATTCACTTCATGTTTTATGAGCCTAATATCATATGTTTCTCCCTTAAGTGACTAATAACTAAAAAGTGTAAGTATAAAGTGTCACAAAATATAAACAGATGAAGTGAAGGTGAGTGATTTTCTGTCTGTAACTTCCTTCCCTCCCTTCTCTTTGTGCCTTTGCAGAGGAGAGTCAGGGGGAGATTGAGGTGAAGGACCCGTGTGCCTGTGAGAGTCTGGTGGAGTTCCAGCAGGCCACCATGAACAGCCTGGAGCAGCTCACACAGAAACATATCCTTTAAAAACACAACAACAAAACATCTTCATCTATAGTTACGTCTGTCTTTTGACTGATTTGGACCAAATTCTCCCCCCAACTGTTCCAGATGTCGCCATGTAACAAACAAATCAGGGACAATTTAAAGGATAACGCCGCTGATATTCTACATTTGTCTAATTGTCAACAAAACCAAATTTTGTGTGTGTATTCATCACCATGAACACACACACTGTAGATTATTTTGATCCCACATACACCGTCCTGCTGCCACCAAATGTGGATTCATCTGACGCTGAAAATAGTCCCCAACAAATGCATCATTTCCTCCTGTTTGAGTAATGAGCCTTTTTTAAATATGAAACTATAAGTGAGACATCTTTAAAGATTTGCGTCTTCTGTAGGAACCAGTGGGCTTGGAGCTGAGGGCCACAGACAGGGTAGGGAAGTATATACACTCAGTAAAGCCTGGACTTCACTCTCGGCCCATTTGTCCATGTTTTGGTTTTTAAGGCTACCGTTACAAGCTGTTACACAGGTTTTTAAGGTACTGGTACTGCACTGGCTCATGTGTTCGACCAATCACTGTACATTCACGTCACTCGAGGTTCCTCTTGTGCTGGGAGAGTACCTACTCTGAAGTAGGAGCTAAAAAAAGTCCCTCAAAACGGCGTTTCAAGAACTACGATTGTTCCCAGTTCTCCAGCTGTTCTTAGAACTATGAAAACGTTCCTCTAGTCCAAAAATGCTTAAAGTTTTGTTGGTCTAATAAGATAGTACTTGAAAACATCTATTTAAAAGCAAAAAAATAAATGTCTTAATTTGTAAATCAGCAAATATTTGACATTTTTCAAAAATTTGATGGATGTTCACGTGTTTATTACCTGTACATCATTAGTATTCCTTAATCACCTGTCTACTGTCTGGGATGACTGCTCGTCTGGAGCAGCTGGAGAACCAGCTTCTGTCCAGGAAGTGATCTGGTCATCACAGTGAACGAGCAGGACGCCACAGAGAGAGAACAACAGAGTGAGGATGAGGAGGAGGAGGATGAGGAGGAGGGCACGTCAGAGACCCTTCCAATCAACGGACATAACCAAAGTGTCTTTTCACAAAGCCTTTGTAGCCTCCACTCGGTCTGTTGCTCCTCATGATTCTGAGGATGACATTTATCTGAAAGCTTGTGATACAGAATCATATTTCTGGTTTAGATGTAAATGACCTACTTTGTACACTTTTTGTCTTAAAAAAGAAAAACAACAACAACACCACCAGATTCACTTTCCCACAAATCACTGAGCAAAGCAGCTGTTCCAAGACAAAACAACCAATACTTTCATAAAACAGAAGGATTTTACATTTCCACGACTCCCCAGGACATCTTCTGGGATTTTGAGTGCATATCTGTGTGAAACCACAGACTGTATATAAAGATGGACGACGCGTCTCCTCTTCCTCCCACTGTACAAAAATGAAGCCAAAATATCCCGGATACGGGAGCTGCCATCTTGCGCTGGTGACGTCATTTGGAGCCAGAGTCTGTGCAGTAGTGATCCGCGATGGAGCCGGGGTGTCGAGGTCCCGCCTATATACCTGCCTGAACCAATCACAGCACAGCAGCTGTCAATCATGATGTGACACCCCCTTTTTATAGCGTCAAATAACTAATTAAAACCAAACTGATCAGAAAAATGAATCAGCGTGATAAGAACTACCTGAAATGACAGAAACCATCTTTGGGAACATTTTATTTGACGTGTACTTTGATTTTTCAGTTTGGCATGGAGGAGGCGGGGCTTATGACCTATACTGCAGCCAGCCACCAGGGGGCGATCCAGATGTTTTGGCTTCACTTTTGGCCTGCTGTCACGTCGTCCCTCTTTATATAGTCTGTGGTGTGTACCTGCAGAGAGCATGTACCAACATAAACAGAATTAAGGATAAATTTAAGAGATTGTATAACATTTGTTATTGACCTCATAGCGCCTCATCTGTGCAGCACAAAGAGGACTGTCGGCTATCTTTGTAACCTAGATGTAATCGGTGTACAGTAGATATTATTACATACAAGCACAAAAGTTTTCATCACACACAGTGTTCATTCATAGTCACACACCATTCGTCTGTTCCTCTTAGTTCCCTGTTTATACTTGATCTGTTTTGTACGGTTTGTTAAATATGATGTATTTATAGGAGATGGGTTTGTTTTGTACCACAGTAGGATAGCAAATAAAAAAGGAGTTATAAAAAATGAAGTGTTATTACCACTCCCAATATTAAATTGGCTTGGGTCATTTTCATACAAACTCATTAGTTGCTTGCTTGTGGAAACTAGTTCTGATCACAGGCCTGACTGGCTTTGCAGCGTTGAAGAAAGTGGTTTAGATTAAAAAGAATAATAATAAAAAAGGGAAGAAAAGAAGTTTAAAGTATCACTGTTCACTAAAGCTGTGGTCTGTTGTTGATAGAGAAAATGTGATGAATTGGCCTTATCGCAGATCACATTTGTTCTTCACTCTGCACTTTCTAGATTTTGTCTGAACATGTGTGAGTGTTAAAAAAACCCTCCTCAAGTGGAAATCCTTCCATCTGTCTTCACCCTGAAGTGCTCAGTTACATCGTCAGCCTTGCCACATTAGACTCAGTCTGTCATAATCTAGCCACATTAGACTCGTGCAGAGTGAGAGGCCTCACAGGGCACTGTATGTAAATTAATGACCACCTTAACTATGGTAGTTTGTCTCACTCTTGTAGTTTTGTATAAAAATAAAAAGACCACCACAAATGTATTCTCCTTTATATTTGAATGTTTTTGTATATTTTCTAATAGCTTTACCTTTTTGTATTTGTCTGATGAATCCTTGTATTACAGCACAGAAGGCAATAAAAGAGTGAACTTTTCACTTCTGAGTGATGTGTTGTTTTACATTTCGGGGTCACGTCCTTCGAAGGCAGCATTTGAAGCATAGATATATTTATGTTTAGGTTCTGTTTTCTTAAAGCAGAGCTGTTCTGCTGTCAAACGGATTACTGTAGCCTCAGTATGTCGTGTCCAGCTTTATCTTACAGGTCTTTAATAGTTCAAAAATGTTCAAGAAATATCCTGGAAGGAATGATGTAACTTGGTACAAATTACATGGACAAATTATGGACCCGTAAAATAAAACCTTATCAAAAACCAATATTATATATACTCTGATCAGGATCGGGGGCATAAAAATCTATGGTCCAGAAGGCCCCTGACCCACTGGGCCCCTGGGCCTGTGTCTGGTAGGCTTGTTCAGTAATCAATCAATGCCCTCAAGAGAATATTGTGTTCAATGTGTTTAAAACAATTTTCTGCTCAAATAAAAATTCAGTTTGGTGCCTTTTTACTGCCCATATAAGTGCCTTCAAACTGGAAGATAACTAAATACTCAGTATATATTTTATTTCATCAATACTCTATAATTAAAGTCCACGGAATCTCTAATACAGGAGGATAAAACAAATTGTTGGAGATATTCATGGTTTTGTAATATTTAATATTTAAACATTCATTTATTTATTTTGTTTGCTGTTTTGTTTCAAGAGTATGTCTGAATTAGTTTGATTACAATATTAACAGCCTATCATTACTTTAGTTAATTTAAGTATTTATTAAGGCTTTTGTTTTGAAGGTACAGGGCAGCTTGGGCACAGGAGGTGAATCTACATATATGGCTATGCAGGTACAGGACCGGCAGGCACCGGGAAGGGTTCATGGTTTTCTACCAGGGCAAGAGAGGCTGCAGACGCTGTTGTTCTTTGTTCGTTTGTTTGCTGGGATGGTTAAATAAACCACACGAAACGTGATGTTTGCCTGGACAATGGTCTTATTTTCCCTGCGTAAGATTCGTTCCTCAGGTGCCTCAGTGGCCGTTTGATTTGAGTTTTGTTTTTTTTAGTTAGAGGACAAATCACCACTATACAAATCCTATGAGGAGTGTTCAAGCTAACATATTTTGGTGAAAAATAGGTTAAAAAGAGGAGTTACTGGGTGATGAACTGTGTGGAACTCAAAACATTTTCACAAAACCTCTCTTTGTTAGGCTCACAGTGTTATGTTGAGAATCTCGTCACAACTCAAGTTTACATTTGAGTGGCGATGAGCACCCTGAAGATAAAAGTTTGTTCTCAGTGGATCAACAGTAAGTTTAGTTTTTGAAAAGGCAAGCAGACGTGCAAGTGAGTGAAACACTTAAAGGAACAAAGCTAATTCCTTGGGGATTTCCTTTTGCTGTGTTTAAAGAGCAGCTCCACGGGGATTAGTCACTGCCTTCATTACTGACAATGACCTTATGCACATTTTCTCAGTAGACTGTGATGCAAGACATGTTTGTTCCAGTGGTTTCCTCCTTGCTTTCTTTCTTTTGAACAAACATTACCAAATATAACTATATTTTTTACTCAAATTGATAAGATTTGCTGCAATTAACAATTATCTTCATTATGATTAAACTGCAGATCAATGTTTATCATGCACTGATCAGATACCACTTGATTGGTACCAGCACCAATACTGACCTCATTAGGCAGATCGGCCAAAACACGACTTATCCACATAAAATACAGTTGAAAATTTAGTGTTCAGTTATGTCCAGCTCTGACTCAGTTTTCAGTGCTACAGAAATCTCTGGCTTCATGTTACCTTAAATTAAAATGAGTTCCACACAGTGAAGTATACAGATCTTAAATTTGGGGAGGAGTTTCTGTTAACTGGTTTCATAGTAAAAGTTTATAAAAGAGCAAACAAGTCAGACATGTGAGGAACAAAGCTTTTCTCCTTGTGGATCTCCACTCGATCTGTCCACAGAGAATATTTCTTTTTTGATAATGTCAGTGAACTTAATCACCCGTTCTCCATTGAGGATGCTGCAACTTGTTTTTCCATTTAAAGTAAATCATCTTAAATATCACAGCTAATAGACTCCTTCTAACTGCAGATTCTTTCAATGACAATGATGAGAAAGTCTCTCAGAAGACACATCTAATAAATCCCTTTGATGCTGTGTGTGTGCACTGCAGGCTGGATGCTACATAACAAGCTGCCCCAGTGTGTGTGACCTTTACTGATAGAGCCTAATGAGGGTTGATGAGATGGTTGCTCGTCCTGTGTCCTGCAGCATGACTCACTTCCTGAATACACTCAGGATTACTGAAAATGTCAGGAGGTCCCAAAAGTCCTTCAGGTGGAAAGTGCAATGAAGTCTTGCTTACAGTAAGTTCACTCAAGCGACTGCAATGTTGTGCTGCTAAACAGAAGAAGTCATGATTTTAGTTTCTTCTTAAGTTCCAGGAAGCAGCGCTCTGAGTGATTTCATAACCAAATATTTTAACAGAGGCATAATTTCCCTCTTATATTACAAGGCCCAGTCATTATAATTTGGGGGAGATATTAAATTACACAGTGTAAGCTGTTAAACATTTAAACTCTGATAAAGAAAAGGTCACGTAGCAAAAGTAAGTCGCAGAATCAAACTAATTAGACTTTGTTTGGATGTGATCTGTTACAGTGCAGCTCTGCTGCAGACAACACTGGATTTTTGAGGCCAATTGCGATATCTGTATTTTTAACATAAATACAGAGCATAAACAAAAACGCCATCACAAAGTGCTGGTGTATTTTTGATGCCAGCATTTCGTGGCATTTCTTGATGAGGATCCCTTAAATGTAGTGATTAAAGAACTTTGACCAAGACAGAAAGTGAACGAGACATTTCACATTTGGTTTAAATAAACTTGCCACTTTCTCTCTGGCTGACAAACTACGTAATAGCAACACTGTTTATAAATGACACCATTTATGCCATTTCTGTACTGCAATAGAGTTCTGCAGGGATGACGTGTTTTTGTAGTCCAACCCAGAAGTTAGCATCGTCCTGGTTCCCTCCACAGAAAGCCAACAGGACTTTTCCATTGGATTTTGGATTATTGCAGAAAATAAGCTCTGTGGCAAACAGTTATGATACGTTTTATTCAGCAAGATAATCTTCACATATTATCACCACTTTTATGATTTTTGAAGCGTAAAGTCAACCTCCAGCAGTAAAAAGCTGACGTTAGGCTATAAACCAGCTACACCGCGGTCACATGACTTCAGCGTCTCCACCACTGAGCTTCCAGCACTGACCTCTTCTACAAAAGCCTTTGGGAAAGTTTGAGTTAGAACAGTTTGCAGTATAAACCCAACGAGGCTGTAAAGGAGGACGCGAGTAGATGAGTTTCTGTGTTCGGCGTGATGACGTTTAATGTCCCCGACAGCCTCTGGAGTCTCATTTAGACTCTTGTTAGCAACCGACTTTATTAAGACACGGAGAAGCTTCAGAACTCACAGGTGGGGTATTTACTGATGGATTTTATGTCACAGAACAAAATGCTTGTGTTAACCACAGACCTTATTTCAGGCATCGAACCAAAAACCCGTTCAAGAAACCCACTGACTTCCAGACGAGGGAACAGGAAGAGCTAACATGCTAACTCACTTCAGGGTTCTGGGACTCGTTCCTGCAGAACTCTATTGTCTTGTCACATGTAGCCGAACATACAGTGCATGCCAATACAATGTGTCTGTGATGAGCTAATATCAGCCAATAATATCGGCCCGGACGTTTCATCAGTTTCAGCCTTTAATTGAGGAAGTTCTTGTACACACATAATTTTACACAGCAACACCAACTGAGGTCACAACGCTCATGATACAAAAACAACATAAATCAGATGATTAAGGCCGTTACACACCGGGGGCGTTTTTACGTGCGATTAATTCGAACATCGGTATATTTTTTCAAACAGTTGTTTTTGTCAGAAGAACTTTCACACAGAACGTGAATACGCTGCGAAAAAGTGACGTAATAATTTAAAAGGCTTAATTTTTCTGAGGTTTCACATTGAGAATAAAGGCTTGACAATGACGAACCTGTTGACTGTTTGTGTTTCTCATCACTCTGTATTACATGACAAAGGACAGAAAAATGATAAAGACAATGAACTCAAGGACAATGTGTGGAGCAGCATCGCCGGATGCAGGACAGCGAGCAGCTGATGTAGTTTACTTTTGGATGGAGTAGAGTTGGTAGCAGCAAGGCCACAGAGTGAGAGCAGGTTTGGCTCGTCATATTAATCAAATACAGGAGGCACTCTGCAGCTTTCTACCTGCAGGGCGCTGCACAGAGACTACCCACAGTAACATAATAATAATCTCTTTATTTTATTTTTAGACACCGGAGCAGACAGTATTGGAGCGCACACATGCTTTTCTAGTATTTCAGTGTCGTATATATTTTTACGTCCTCGGTGTGTAAAGGCCTTTACAAGGCCTGCAAGAAAAGGCCTCCGACACCTTAATGTTGAAGCTCACAGATGTTTTCTAAACATGTACAAGAATAGATTAATTTAAAAAAAGCCCTTACAAAAGGTGGAAGTTTGAGGTTTGATTGGCGGATGTGGTCACACAGAATTCCACTGATTTGAATGGAAACAACATGAGGATTCATTTATAGCTGCAAAGTCAGTCAGGAGTGTGGAGTTCAACTTGGGTCAACTCGACCAATGTATGTCATCTACCAAACCCATGTTGACAGTATTAAGCTCCGGTGAGGGAGTCACAGTGGAGTTGAAATTATTCCTTTTTTTATCCAGTCCTTTCAAATTAAATGCTAAAGCCCTTTGTGATAGAATAACTGGTGATAAAGTAAAGCTTTTCTGCTCTCACTGTACAGATCAACAGTGAACGCAAGCATGGAACCCCCTACTTCAACATCAACATGCTAACATGCTGATATTTATCAGGTATAATAGTATTTACCATGTTCACTATCTTAGTTTGGCGTGTTAGCATGCTGACATTTGCTAACCAGCACTAAACACGAAGTACAGCTGAGGCTGATGGGAATGTCATTGCAGGTATTGCACCAAATACAATTTAGCCCTGATGATGGCGCCAAAGTCAGAGGTTCACAAAAGTTATTACATTTCCTCCTGAGAGGATAATGAAAGTCTGTACAACATTTCATGGTAATCCATCCAATCGTTGTTGAGACATTTCACTAAAAAACTAAAATGTCAACCTCATGGTGGAACTACAGAAGGAGTCAGTGGGATTCTTCCTCTGTACAGAATGTCATGGCAGTCCATCCAGTAGTTGTTGAGATGTTTCAGTCTGGACCAAAGTGGTGCTCAGACCGAACGACCACACAGTAAACCAACATTTCCATCAGTGAAAGTACCTGCAGGCTCCCTGAACCGGCTACACTGGACCGAATACTGAAATTAATGTTTTTGACTAGAACAAACACTGAGGATTTTGTCCATAATTTCTATAACTTATATAGATTTTTGTACATTGAGATTCATTCTTGTAAGTTTATTTTTTGTAGTTGTACATTTACTCATTTACATTCATACGTCTAAAGCGCGCACACACACACACACACACACGTATACATGCAATATCTAAATATCCATACACACACCCCCGAGTCCTTGGACGATTGTCAACCAAACCACGTATAAAGTCTTAGCTTTTTCTTAAGCAACATTACTGGTGTCTGGTAAGTAATGTGCAGTCATGTGGCCTCAAATATGTCACAGTAGAAATGAACGAAGTATTGAACGATGAGCTTTTTATCAGTTCATTCATGTTGCTTTGATAAGCTCTGAACTGTACTGTGCTTGGTACTGTATTCTGACACAACTGATACATATATGTACAAATATACATACATACTGTATATAACTATGCTGGAACCGGGTTGGTTGGTTGTGTCAGTGTCTCCAGAATGCAATGACAACAATGTTTTACTGCTGTATTTTATGCTCTACTGCTGTATTTTATGTTTTACTGCTGTATTTTCTTGGTAAATGTTTCATGCAATACTTTTTTCTGTTGCAGGACATTTAATACTTTAAATTCTCGCATCCAGATTCCCAGAACACATTTTTGAGTCTGCTGGATGAAGAGATAAAAAGATACAAGTCAAATATAAACAATTTGATAAAACATGACACTAAGACTATCCTACGAAAATGACTGATAGCAAAACTATTTTGCTGAAGCTTCTGCTGTTTAAAGGACCTTGAACTATGATTACATTTAAAGGACTGATCCCATTAAATGATTCACTTCTTACCAAATACAAATATACTTTTAATTTTTAATCAGCTTGTTTTTTATGACAGGACGCAGACGGCCTACAGTGAAAATGACTGAATGAGAGTACACCTCTTGTTCTGTTTGATCCTACATGCTAGATTTGAACAAAACTTTGGTTTTTATCTTTCAAGTTAATGCCACTGATTTGATCCTGAGCCTGAGGTGAGTGTTTCTTATTCTTACTGAAAGAAATGAACGCTCACAACAACAATGTCCAACAGTTGCTTCAGATGTTTTTGGAAGTAAAAATATTGAGTATGAATTTGAATGATTAATACAGATAGAAATACTGTAGATGAGTAGATCCAGTTTAAATAGTGAATATCTCAGACACACTGTTGGGGCCCTCTGCCACACATCATAATGTACAGTAACAGTAGGAGTGATGCTCTAATGGAATATAATAATGATTATGTATTTGTTGTGAAACTTGCATTTTTAAACATATTTTGACAAGTGACATTTCTTTAAATGTACAGTGCTTCACTATTTAATACCAAAACTGTTTCCTCAGTTTAACAAACATTACGTGTTGTTTTTATCATAATATTGTATAAATATAGTGAACATTTATAATAAGTGATAATAATAATAATAATAATAATAATAATAATAAGTGTATATAAAAACACGTGTATTTCTGGGGATTTTCTGCTCTTACAGTTGAGGACGTGTTGCAAACAGGGGACTGTCTTATATGTGGGTCAATAATGGATTTCCTTGTATTCCATAATGATTAATCTTTACTGTCGTGTCTTCTTCTTTGTTAGATCTTCAGCCTTCAAGAGATGAACGCGTCATCTGCCAATGTGACCGTGGTCATAGAGTACCGAGACTCTTTCGCTAAAGCTGTGACCAAGAATGTGATCGTTGTGGTTCTCAGCATCTCCATCAACTACATCAATGCAGGCCTCATTCAGACCTTTCGCAAACACCAGGTAAGACATCCCTTTAATACATTTACTGGAGAAATATGGCAGAAATAAATAGAAATTAGTGATCAAGTGTTTTTGGCCGTGTTCCCCGATCCGAGTCCGGCCTGATACTTATATTAACATAGCAGCAGAAGATATTCAATGTTGGTATACTATAATTACATTTTTTACGAGCTACTTCATCCAAATACGGGAGGTCCTGGTTCATGAGTATTAAACTGATTACCTTAAACTATTGATATGATAGAAATGAAAGTTTAACTGGGAGAATACCACTTCTGAAACTGACACGATCAGAAAGGAGACGCGTGTCACTCACATTCAGTCCATTTGAAATTCTTCTTTTCTTACAAAACAATCTTTGACGAGTTCAGACGCCGGCTTGTAGAGAGCACTTCAGACAACAGACAAGATAATTATAATAATAATAATAAACTTTAAGCGTTACATACATGAAGAGTCATGTATGTAACTCTTCATCATTCAAATTCATGGATGAGTTTCTACTAACACAAAAACTCAACCCATATTATTTTAAAACAATCTGAAATCCATCCATCCATTATCTTTAACCGCTTATCCTTAGAGGGTTGCGGGGGGTCTGGAGTCGATCCCAGCTGACGTTGAGCGAGAGGCGGGGCACACCTGGACAGGTCGCTAGTGTATCACAGGACCTCTGAAATTCAAGCACTTTCAAGGTGTCTAAACCAAAAAGTTCCAGAGTCTCTATGCTTTTAATTGTTACTATAAATGCCAGGAGACAACAAACAAATATGACGACAGGATCGTTTCGTTTCAAATATTAAAATATGTTTGGTTTACATGAGTGACTGTGTCGATGATCAAACACCAGATTATGTTATTAAGCATGTTCCTAACCTTGAAAACATAACGGACAAAATTAAGCACTTTCCAAACTTTCAAGACTTTGCACAAACCCCTGACAGTACATATAACTTTATAACACAATAGCAATCTATAGCATGATATAGTAAATTAGTAAGTAGCAGTAAGTAGAAACGGTATGGTACATACTGTCATAGTGCCCAAACGATGCCGGATTTAAAGGTTTCCATATTTAAATGATTTGACAGCAGATTGTAAGAAATGGCACAAACATCAAGTTCATGTAATCATCAAGCTGATATTTGCTAATGTGAACATTTGCAGTATTCAGAGATTCAAGTGTTCCCATTCATCCATAATGCTGTTCTACATTTACTGTAGAACAAAGCTTCACTTCCCTCCTGTGTGCTTTTCCTCCCACCCTCCAGATATTCTACATGAACCCTCGGTACATCCTGTTTTTTCATCTGGTGGTCAACGACATGATCCAAGTGACGCTGACCGTCATCCTGTTCATCATCAGCTACACCATCTACAAAATAAATGTGTCTGTCTGTTGCGTCTTCATCCTGATTGCTCTGTTCACCACTGAGAACACCCCTCTGAACCTGGCTTGCATGGCGGTGGAGTGCTACATCGCCATCTGCGTCCCCCTTCGCCACGTTCAGATCTGCACCGTCAAGAGAACGCTAATGCTGATTGGTTTAATGTGGGTGACGAGCATGATGTCCGTTCTTCCTGATCTGTTCATCACCTTGGCCCTGGAGCCACTGGACTTCTTTAATTCGCGAGTGTTCTGCCTCAGAGAAACTGCCTTTCCAAATCCCCACATCATCAAGAAGAGGGACATTACCTATATCGTGTATCTGGTTTTAGTTTGGTTTGTTATCTTTTACACGTACTTCAACATCCTGTTCACTGCAAAAACAGCTAGCAAAGATGCTAAAAAAGCCAGAAACACGATCCTCCTCCATGGGTTTCAGGTGCTGCTGTGTATGGCAACATATGCAGAACCTCTGTTAAAAAATGCTCTACTGCAATGGTTCCCTAAGAATTATCCAGACTCCCTCTTCGCTTGTTATATTATTATACAGGTCCTGCCACGATCCATCAGTCCAATCATCTATGGCATACGAGACAAGACTTTCAGGAGGTACCTGAAAAGGTATCTGTTGTGTAGCTCACAGTAAGCATCAGTTCACGGAGTTACAGAGAATTTGTTCATTTTTGTTTGGTTTAAGAAATTAAAACGGTTGCTTAACTAACGGTGTGTTTAACCTCGGAACTGTTTTGCTTCTGACTGAAATGCGCCCGTTGCACAGTAGAGTATAAAAATGCTTAAGCAAAGATACAGTAAGTGGCACTGAATGCTTGTTCATATTGTTAATCTTTTTTACTAATTAATTATTCAAACAGATTCTGGTTTAAATCATAATTTTATGTTTGTGATGTATGTTTCACTTGTGTGTTTATGACTGTTCAACATTTTTCCTGCTGACCTTTTATATAATTTTCTCCCAAACCCTAGAAAACTGTTTTAAACTTGTTCTATGACACAATAAATTTGTCCCAAATTTAAATAAAGGGTTCTGTAGAAAAACATGTTCATATACCTCAATGTAAAGTAACTCTATTGTATTGTCAAAAATATCAACGCACTTCAACACAGAGATATCAAAGTACTTCAGTTGCAAGTGTTCTTGTTATGTGTTGAAATAATACTTTCAGTTGACTTGTTACTGTACCTGAATGAAAAAAGCAGAAAACATTTAAACAATACAAAATCCACACACACACACACACACACACACACACACACACCTGCTACTCTTATTGATGCATGGAAAACCTAGAAATGCATACACACACCAGGGGAATGCTGGGACATCTGCACATATAAAGTCTGAGATTTTCTGCAGCCATATTGTTGGTGTCCTGGTCTAAATGCATTAACTAAGGTAAGGAACACCTGCTGTGAACTACATGGCTGCTCTGAACTGTATTCTGACTGGACTGATATTTTATCACTATGGTAGAACAAAGTTCAATATGAATCTTTTTTTACCTGCTGAGCTTTTATATTTTCATTTTCCCTGAAACATGAACAATTTGAAAGACATGACTCTTAGCCTGATGCTAAAAAAACATTGATAACAAAAACATTGATGCCACTGATCATGCTGTTTAAAGAATGACATCTTATTTTGGAAAGTGTACAGAATTGAAATCACATTGAAAATCATTAAATGAGGGCATCTCTTGTTGTTCTTTTCATTATCATACTTTAATTTTATTTTAAATAAATAAGTTCTGGTGTTCTGGCTGAGGTGAGGACTTGGCTGTTACTGAGTGGCCTTATGCAGGATTACCCATAAAAACTTGTAACAACAAACAATGTCCTTCAAAAGCTTCTAAAAACTATGTGACTTTGGTGAAAGCCGTAATGAAGTCCATACTTTTAGTGCCAACACCAGATGTAAGCCTTTTCTCCAAGCTTTTGATATTAGATTATGAAGCATGAATGAATAATGACTAGAAAACAAAGTTTTCAGGTGTTTTAAGAACTAGACTTAAATGCTGTTATGGCTTTATCACCCTGCCTGTCTTTGTCTCTGTCTCCCCATCATGGTTATAGAATAAGTTGATCGTGGTTGTTTAAAACACTAACCCACCAGTTAGCGCTGACAGTCTTTAACATTGTAAAATGAATGAGAAATACGAGTAGGCAACAGGTTATCATGTTTACTGTGTGTTAGATTTTAAAATGTTATTATTCTCATAGATTTATTTAATGTTTTTGGCCCTAAATATTTAAATATGTTTATTTAAAAGGGTCTTTACTTTGCAACTCAATGTAAAAATTGTAATAACTGATTACAATGCATAGTGATGATGTCCTCCTCTCATTTCCTCTTACACAAATGCACCATTTTGTAATAATTTTACTTGTCTTTATATTTGACTATACATCTAAAAATGTCTGATATGTTATATTGCTTTACCTTCTTTTGGTCAAAGTGTTTGACAGACAGGTGTTGTTAAAGAGGGGGACCTCTTAAAATCAGAGTTGTCTTATAAGGTTATTTGCTGTCGGCTGTAATTGCTGAAACATGTACATGTAACTGAAGAATATTGATCTTTTCTTGTTCTTTTCAGCCTTCAAGAGATGAACGCTTCATCTGCCAATGTGACCGTGGTCTTACAGTATCGAGACTCCTTCTCTAAAGCTGTGACCAAGAATGTGATCGTTGTGATTCTCGGGATCTCCATCAACTACATCAATGCAGGCCTCATTCAGACCTTCTGCAAACACCAGGTCTGATACTCCTTCGACATGTAGGCACTAATAATGAACTTAATGAAGAAATTATCAGCAGCTCCATAGGAAGCTGTGGACAAATGTGGAACTACTGTTGTTTAAATCACACACTGAGACATTCTGAGGTCTGGAGTTTGGGCTACTTTTGAATTTGTTTGGGTTTGGTCAGAAATCTGAATGTGAACAGTGCTTCACGTCTGGCTGGAGGTGAGTAGCCTGATAATCAGAATGAAATGCCATTATCTTTCTCTTCAGTAATGAAACCTTACATTGTGATCCTGTTGTTGTCCTGACTAATCAGGAGCAAGTGGTGAATCCATAGCTCCGTTTCCAGTCAACATGAAAGCTGTGATAGTGGTTGTTGGAGAAGTTAATTTAAGTTGTAGTTGTTGTTTCTGTTAAGTCGACTAACCTGCACAGCTGCATCAATCTCATCTGCGCTTGTTGCCATTTTTGTGGCCCTTTTTCGTTGATGTATCCAGGTAGCTAGCAGGCGACAGGAAAATGACATCCCCATTCTTAATCCCACCTAAAAAAAAAGCTCTGATTGGTCGATTATTTGTCCAACTAACCGTCAATGGGCACGACACGTGAACCACTGCACAAAATGGAGATGTGGGCGGCAATTCAGAGGTCTGGAACGAGGCTAGGAGCCGTTCTGCAAACAAACTCAACCATTAATAAGATTTTATATCAAAATCACAATTTGAATGGGTTCAAGGTATTTAGCAGCTAGCTAAATTAGGTAGCTGTGGAGTGTAAATGATTGACAACTGGCAAATACTGAGTGGTTAAGATCCCCCATTTAACTTTTGAGCGCATGATGTCTCTGTTTTAAGCTTAAAGCTCTGACCTCAGACTTCTAGGATTCGCAAAGGTTTTTCAAGTCTTTTCTCCCTTCCTGTGTGCTTCCTCCCACCCTCCAGATATTCTACATGAATCCTCGCTATATCCTTTTCATTCATCTGGTGGTCAACGACATGATCCAAGTGACGCTGACCGTCACCCTGTTCATCATCAGCTACACCATCTACAAAATAAATGTGTCTGTCTGTTGCGTCTTCATCCTGATTGCTCTGTTCACCACTGAGAACACCCCTCTGAACCTGGCTTGCATGGCGGTGGAGTGCTACATCGCCATCTGCGTCCCCCTTCGCCACGTTCAGATCTGCACCATCAAGAGAACGCTAATGCTGATTGGTTTAATGTGGGCGACGAGCATGATGTCCGTTCTTCCTGATCTGTTCATCACTTTGGCCACACAGCCACTGGACTTCTTTAATTCCCAAGTGTTCTGCATCAGACAAACTGTCTTCCCAAATCCCCAAATCATCAAGAAGCGAGATATCACATATTCAGTGTTTCTAGTTATAGTTTGGATCACTATCTTTTACACGTACTTCAGAATTATGTTCACTGCAAAAACAGCTAGCAAAGATGCTAAAAAAGCCAGAAACACGATCCTCCTCCATGGGTTTCAGCTGTTGCTGTGTATGACAACATATGTAGCCCCCCAGCTATTAGATGCTCTGCAGCAATGGTTCCCTAACAATTACATAGACTCCCGCTTTGCTTATTATATTATTATACAGGTCCTGCCACGATCCATCAGTCCAATCATCTATGGCATACGAGACAATACTTTCAGGAGGTACCTGAAAAGGTATCTGTTGTGTAGAGTCAGAATACAATAAGCAGCCATTCATAGACTATAATTAGGTAACTTGTCAACTACAGGTTTTCCCAAACTGTTAAACATTTGTGTAAATCCAAACTCATAAACTGAAGTGTAGTGCATGTACATTCAAAAGCTGTATGTGAAATTATTCACTGTTTCCGAAAGACAAAGATTATAGTAACAAATAAATGTTTGGACAAATAACAACTCAACTCAAACAGCCAAGAACCAACAACATGTTCAAATAATTGAAATATCCCAATATCTAGTGTTCTTAATAACATACTATCGGCCATTGCTTGCTACATATGGATCTCACTTATGAAACAAAGCATGTGACAACTTGAGTATCTTATTATATTATAGTACAGGTCCTGCCACTACCTATTAGTCCAATCATCTATGGCATGCGAGACAGTACTTTCAGGAAGTACTTGAAAAGGGATAAGGTATCTGTTGTGTAAAGTCACTATACTGTATTTAGAAAGTCTTATCATATATCTACATATCTGAGCGACCTGACTTTGTTGGCCATTTCAATGTACAAGACACAAAAATATCAACAGGTTTGGTCAAAATTGAGTGATGACATAAATTCTTTGTTTTTTATTAGTTCATGAAATTATAGCAAATGAGTCTAGTTTTTGCTGATGACTGGTGCTGAGGTTTTGCTGCTTTTCTCTGTTTTATACTGTTGGAAATTGACAGACGGTAATGAAAATAACCATAAGTTTCAGCCCTATTAATAACATGTTGCTCGACACATACCTGGTTGGACAGATTAATTATCCAACCCGATGTCACTGTGTCACTACTTCAGTTGCAGTGCAAGCATTTCTGTTCTGTACAGGAGCAATAGACTCACTTGATGAAATTAACTCTTTTAAAGTACCTTTGGTTATCAAATATTAATTAATAAATTCAAAGCAGTGTGGGTGGACCTATCTACCCATGGTTTCTGGTTGGAAGAGGACAGTACACCATAAGGACAAAATCGTTGGCTAAAATTGTTGTTATGAAGCTGGTCACTACTTCCATAAACTCACTGGCAGAGATTACGTCTCTGGAATTGCACCAATTGTTGTTCGTCTTGAGACAGACTCCACCGCCCTTGGATTAACCAGATTATGTTGTTCTGGGTTCTGTTGGGATGGATGGGGTGGATGCTGGGCCTGGGCTCTCAGCTTGTTCCTCACTTCAGCTCGTCTTTCTGGGTCGGATCCAGCCGGGGACCATACCGTTCACCATCTCTCTCTCTCTGAGAAGACTTTTAGTTTCTGTCTGTGCTTATTTCAGAGGATCAGCTATACTAAGTCAAAGCCTCTGCTAGCGACAGTCCATAGCTGTACGGAAATACCTGTATTTTTCTAAATATGCATAATAACAACAGCCTTGCAGTTGATGCAGTTATTTTGTTATTATTAAAAACATTTTTACATAAGTAGACTTTATAGAACTGTAGATGTTTCATGTTTTAGTCTTTTCGCATGTGTGCAAGACAAATCACAAAAAGTGAAATACATTTCCAAGGAGGGTGAAAGCAAATACTAATGTATGTACAAACACTGATGAGGTTTTCCTCATTATATTTGATTTGACTGACAGGCCATGGTCCAGTTACCTAAAAAGACAACAGTTGCCTCCTAACTCATACCCAGCTGGATATCACAATGCCATCATCTCTGACATTCTGCTGGACTCTTGCATCATCCTGCTCAATATAAAGCCATCAAACTGAGTTCAGACTTATTTCATGTCTGGTGAAAGACAAGACTGAAGTGAACTATCTGAGGTAGGAAAGTCTTTGATGCAATCACACTGTATTAGTGCTGTACTCTGTCTCTATTATGGTGTTGTTTGCAGTATTGCAATCCTTTTGAACTGTATGTGCATATAATGCTCAAGCACAGCACTTCATCTGTAATAATGATAATTTTTTTTTTAAAAACGTCAGAACGTGCTGTAATACCCAGATTTAAAAAAACATAAGATTACATTCATATCTATTCATCTAGCATTCGTTGATCTTATTTTAAACTAAAACTGGTGTATTTATAAAAGCTAGTAAGATTTTTCTCCTGACGTTCATGTAAGTGATCTGTTGTTTTTTGGGAAAGTGCGACAGTCTCATTCTGAAATCTCAACCCTGGACTTTATATGTGACTCTGTCAAACATTTAAGATTCATGCAAAAATAACTGTTGTGTTTTTGGATAGATACATTTAAGGATGGATGTTTTTCTTATAAAAAGTAAAGATAAGTTGATTGGCTGTAGATTTACTTTATTCTCTATGAATAATTCCCTGAGTCATAAACCGAGATAGTCCTGCACTTGTGGGAAGAATATGAAGAATATTTTTGAATTTACAGCATGAATATATATGAATAAATATTCTTCCGTAACAGGGGCTTGCAGGATTCTCAAAACAACTCCATGAATTCCTCATCTTATGGCTATAATGTGTCGAGCAGTCAGAGTAATCGAGAATCCTCCAGCGCAGCTGTAGCCAAAAATGTGATTGTTCTGGCTCTTGGCCTAATCATCAACTATATCAATGGTACCCTGATTCACACCTTCAGAAAACACCAGGTCAGAATGCTTTATTATTGTTTTTGTTATTACTATCAATCATTACTGTTGATATTCTCAAGATCATTATTATTCAATTATCAGTTATTATAAGTGATTACAGCAACTGAGTCGAGGTCTGTTACTACATTTTAATTTAACGAGAGGTGCTCAGTTAAGAACTTTTACCCTACTGCTGGCAACTGAGGTGGCAGATGTAAAGGGGTTCAGCGTTTATCAGCTTTTTTCTTGTGTGATCTTTCTGTTCAGAATGAATTTCATTTTGTGTTACACTGCCTCATGTACAGTGAAATTCAGTTGAAGAGTCCTGATTTGTTTCAGTTGTTCGGTGATATATTTCGTTTATGGAAAGAATGCATAACAGAACAGGACATTTCTGTCATGGAAACTGAATGTTTTGAAATTTCCTTTTTTGAATTTGTGGAATTTGTATATTATGATTTGTCATGTGTCTTCTAAGCCCATATGGTCTGGGCTGTATATGGTGCAAGACACTCAATAAACAAATCAATCAATCAACCAAGAAGATGACAGAAATGCATGGATTAAAATAATAAAGAAAGATGGCATGTTTTAACTGACTGATTACTTCATTTTCTTCTCCTCTCCTTCAGATATTTTATGTGAATCCCCGTTACATCCTGTTCATCCACCTGGTGGTGAACGATATGATCCAGCTAACTACAACAATCAGCCTGTTTTTTTTAAGTTATATCTTCTACAAAATACATGCTTCCCTCTGCTGCCTCATTATTACCTTGGCTGTCTTCACCACCCTCAACACCCCATTAAATTTAGCCGTCATGGCCGTGGAGTGCTACATCGCCATTTGTTTACCACTGCGACACGCTGAGTTGTGTACGATCAAAAGAACATACATTCTGATTGGTTGGATTTGGGCCATGAGTGCAGTCTCAGCCCTGTCAGATGTGTTTATTATTCTGGCAACAGAACCTGTACAATTGTTTTATACCACAATTTTTTGTGATAAGGATAATCTGTTCAGACACCCTATACACGTGGAAAAGAGGGATGTTTCCTACATAATTTACCTAATTGGTGTTTGGCTCACTCTCTTCTGCACTTACTTCAAGATCTTCTTAGCTGCCAAAGAAGCTAAATCAGCTGATGGAAACGCAAAGAAGGCCAGGAATACAATCCTGCTCCATGGCTTTCAGCTACTGTTGTGCATGCTAACCTATGTAGCCCATATTTTAATAAGAGCTCTGGTGAACTGGTTTCCAACACATTATGTAAATATAGTCTTTGTTTGCTATATCATCATCCAGATACTTCCTAGGTTTGTCAGTCCTATTGTGTACGGGCTACGGGACAAGACATTTAGACAGCATTTGAAGAAGTACCTGCTGTGTACAGCGAGAGAGAGCATCAAACCATGGACTCAGGAACAGAAACTAACACTCGCCAAGCGCGGGTAGATTTTCCATTTGGCGAGTTGATCTCTGATGGCTAACTATCTGCCACACAGGCGGGTAAATGTTTGTACCAGAATAGTCATGTAATAAAAATGCTGAGTATCTTTACCGCATTTTGCTGTCATTTATGGGCACACGGCTTCTGTCCTAAACACACACACACACACACACACACACACAAAACTATATGTGTTTTTACGTGCGTCTAAACACTGCTGCGAAACTGACCGTCTCGAGCGCTCCTGGTTTCACGGCACTGTTTCTGTTTACCGGACGGGACATCAGCTACTCCGCTAAACTATTGCTCAAGCACTCCCAAAAACTTTGGTGGACACACCCTGTATGCGGTAATATTTTACAAGGAGGGTGATTGCGGTAGAGAGTGAGGAGTCTGATAAGGATGTTTAAGTTGATTAAAACGATTAAACTGTAACTCCACCCTCAGATTCAAATAGAACCGTCTCTCCCAGCAAATTTAAAAATGCAATGAGTGAGGGAACAACAGCTGTAGGAGGCGTGGAGGTTCAGGGCTGATTTAAAACAGTCGATGGCGTGTTGAGCCATTTTCAACCCATGAAATGCCGATTGGTATAAATTTGGTCAGAAATGTTAATATTAACACCAGAATTGATGTGTTTCATCACAGTACAGTCATATCATTTAGTTTACAGCTAAAAAAAACATGTTTAAGTGCCTCATTAAGAATCTGATAGGTTTACAAAACCTTCAAATTAACTTTTGTTATTTTGGCCGGTGGATTTTTTCATCAACCAGTTCTTTGTGAAAATTTGTTCAAACTGCTTTTGGTAACGTGGTTCACCCCACACATTAATTAAACTGTCTCTTCGCGGTACAACGCATGGTTTTCTTCTTAGCAGCTGTTGTTGTTCATGTTATGCAGAGCCTTGACATTGTATCTCTGGGATAATGTCAGTAGATTTGAGTAAAATACAGATTTCACTTATCCCGTGCGAATGCACCACACAAAACATGAGGTCTCCAGGTGATACGAGTCCCGTGCGAATAGGGCTTTTAGATGATCCGGTTTCAAACTGACTTCATCTCTGACATGGACAGTGGATTATTTAATGTAATCTACTGTCCAATTAAGCTCTTTGCTTTCATCATTCCCTAACAAGAAAAAGTGAAATCAGTGTGGTCAGTCAATCACTAACCTGCCGAGCTGAGTCAGACAGATCCTGACGGTCTCTCATCTTATGTGATCGTAACTAGATGATGGCTGAAGAAAAGCCTATTCACTTCTGCTGCTAATCTTCCTCCAAAAACAACCAAGTTATCATCCTGTGCTGGGTGTCAGGCCAAAACTGCATGCAAAGCGTCATTTTGCACAATGTGAGGAAAAACGTGTTGCTGATACAGTTTGATCCAAGGTTTTCTGTTTGACAGGCAACGTGGAAAAACAGGTTTGCTGTTGTTTGTTTGTGCTGACATATTAAAATGATTGTGCAGCACCATTGTTGTATTGGTGCCGGATTATTTTAAGTCCTAAGTCTTACAATAAGTCACTTTGTACAGAAACATCTGCCAAATCAGTCTACAGTAATGTAATGTTACTGTAATTTCATCTAAATATTTAAAGCTTGAAAACAAAAATCTGTGTAATTAGTTTCAGGCCTTCATTAACGCACACCTACTTACTGTCTCTCAAACACACACACACACACACACACACACTTAACCCGTGACTGTTCTTGATCCCATGACATTTGCATTTAACTACTATATATTAAGTAACTTCAGAGACATCAGACTTACTGTCTGTTTGATTGCCTCATCTGATTACCAAGGTGAGACCATATTCGTATGTTATTGTCTGTGTGTAAAGAGACAATATATTGATTGGTGGCCATTTATATTTTACTGTTACTTTGTGTGTGTGTGTTGCTCATTCTGTACAGTAGATTTTATGACATTTGTTCTCAACTCATGAAATGATATTTAAAATAATTATGCTATAATGTTTCTGATCAACCTTGCTCCTTTCATTGCTATCAAAGTGTAAATTATGAGTGTGCTCAGAATTAAATGTTCATAGTTTCAGGCTGTCAACTGTTTTCAACTGTTTCTGTTTTGATGCTCCACCAATAACAGCAAGTGTACAGAGAATAGTCCTTTTTCACAGCAGACATTTTTACATGTAATAGCAGGAAACCCACAGGTGTGATGAATAACTGCATTCCAGTTAGCTTACCTTGTGTTTCAGGGTGCTGGTATTGTGCATGCTGGAACACTGGGATGACTAACTGGGACACTGTGAGCCAGCGTTAATGTTATTGGTCACACACATGCTTTCTGTCTATGTCATACATTCATTCATACATTAATGTCTGATCGACAAAAAGGTTTTATGGTATTTGCCTTCTTCACAGCAGACTTTTTGACCTAGTAGGAAAAGCACAGGTGTAACTCATAACACTAATGATGGCTTCGTTTTATTTGAGTGTCCCAGTAAGTCGTGATAGAGTGACAGTGAGGCAGGACCCTGAAACTGATCAGCTAAATGGAATTCAGCCATTATTCATTTTATTATTTACACCTCACCTATGTTTTTCCTACATGTCAAAAGGACAAGTGAAGCAGATTTGAGTGTTTGTATTGATGAAAAGTAGTCGCCTTGGCTTTCTGGTATTTTATTTCATTCTATTTCACTTTAATTTACTTGAGTTTATAGCCTTTTTTTAATTCAGGGCAGTAAGTGGAATCTGCTTGTAGAGGAGACTACAAGAATGAAAAGTACTCGTCGTACTCTGCAACAGGAAGACAGGAAGTGCATGAATACAGAAAATGTGTGTCATCACATCATTGATAACGTCATTGATTTATGGTGGGTATTTCCAGTGAGGAATTAACAGCATACCAACATAAAATAAAAAAAACACCCAGAGCAAGTGATATTTATTCAAATTGTATTGGCATTTACTGTTCATGGCCTATATGCAGGATCCAAAATGAACTTTTTGGTCCATCTGCCAATGGCTGGTAAACTTACCGGGCACAATACTTTTTAACTGGCCATAAAACTGCATAAGATATGATAAAAATAAAAAAGCCAATCTCTCCTCATCCCCTTATCTGTGAAGCGCCACTTCACAGGAAATGCTCACCATTTTTCCTTTTAGGTTGATTCACCCACATACTTGCAGACTCTCTTTGCGGTTAAATTCTCCTCTGGTTAGCTAGCTAGATAAAATAAGCATAACCGTTGCGACGGAGGACGGCGAGGGTCAAAGACTTGCGATACAATTATTCATGGTCATAAGTTGCGTGCCGCCACCAGTGTACAGAGTCGATGCAAAACAAAACGTGGTAAATCAACGTGTTGTAGTGATGAGAGTTTGTAGTGAAGTAATCTTACTTCAACTTTTTTATTTGCCAACATAGATTTTTACTCAAATTTTGGATCCTGCCTACATGAATCTTTCTTATTTAACATTGTAAAGCTTTGTATTTATGAGAGATGCTTCTTTCATGTCGGTGATTGTTTTCTGGCAAAGAACCCGACCTGCTGATCAGTAATATTCTTCTACTCTATTTCTAACGTAACCAACAACAGTTGTCTCCGGTGAAACAGGTCTGGAGGACCCCGTCAGCTGACTCATGAGCCTTTCAAATACTGACCGCAACCTCACAACGGTTGTCTATCGGGACACCTTAAACACAGCTGTAACCAAGAATGTGATTACTGTGGTTCTCTGCATCTCCATCAACTACATCAACGGCAACCTGGTGCACACATTCAAAAAACATCAGGTCTGAATCTATTCTAGAAATCCATTTCGTCATAGTTAGCAACATACAGCATTTTATCAATGACACTGTTTCTACTCTTTTCCCCTTATTTCCTAATCAATTCTGTCCTTCTCTACAGATTTTCAATATGAACCCACGCTACATCCTGTACATCCATCTGGTAATCAATGATATTATCCTGCTGACCATGTTTACCCTCATTCAGGCCCTGAGTTACATCGTGTTCACTCTTAACGTCTCCTTATGTATCGTTTTGCTATTGATAGCTATATCTACAAATATGAGTAATCCCCTAACACTCGCTGTCATGGCAGTAGAGTGTTACATCGCCATATGCTTCCCTCTCCACCACAACCAAATCTGTACAGTCAAGAAAACGTACGTTGTGATCGGCCTGATATGGGTGATCAGTACTCTTTCACTCCTACCAGATGTATTTGTCATCTTGGCAACAGAATCTCTGGATTTCTTTCGTTCCAGAGCTTTTTGCCTTCGGGAGAATATTTTCAGAAACCCCTCTCTGACGGAGAAGAGAGACATATACAACACTGTGTTCCTGATCATAGTCTGGCTCACTCTTTTCTATACATACTTCAGGATCCTTTTCGCTGCACAGGCAGCTGCTACAGACGTTAAGAAAGCAAGGAACACTGTCCTCCTCCATGGCTTCCAGCTGCTGCTGTGTATGCTCACCTACGTTTATTATCACATGATAGAAGGTCTGACATACTGGTTCCCAAAAGAGATACTGACCATTCGCTTCACTGTCGCGATGTTTGTTCAGATTCTGCCTCGACTCATCAGTCCGGTTATTTACGGGCTGCGAGACAAGACATTCAGGAAGTACCTGAAAAGATACCTGTTCTGTACTAGTCCTAAAACTCAGCCACAAAAAACTCTAAAGAGGCCATTATAAAGTCCTGTTTTTGAGTTGTCCATGCTATGATTATACTGTTTCATATTAAATGAAAAAATGTAATATACTAGCAAAGACAGTGACTGCAGTGATTTTGTGTGTATGTGTATTTCACTTGTATGACCTCTTTACAATCGTATCCCTGTTTATTCTCTTTAAACAAATAAAGAAGGAATTTGTTGCTACAATTTACTTAAACTACAACAGAATCATTATTTTATTAACTTGATAATATATGGATTAGACGTCCAAAATGTTAGACCTGATCTGAAACGGTCCCATTAGAAAACCTACCCAAAACTCAAGTCCATAAAATGAATTATTAAAAAGAGACCCACTCTTAAAGGGACTTCCAGCACACCAGAGTTTAACTTGAAGTGTGCAGAGAGTTTGTGCTTTGTTCCTTCCATTCAGTGCATACGTCTACTGTGTGCAGTGTTGTACAGTCTCTATTGCTCTGAACAGGCACCTAAACTGTTTTTTTTTTCTCCATCTCTGGTTTCCCTATAGTAGATTTAACGTAGTTACTGACCATCCTGAATCATACCACAACAACCCTGTTCTGCAAAAATAATGCTCTTTCTTTTATACCTTAATTCTGTTTGTACAATAAGGTCTGTTATTTCCTGCCACAGCTGATGTTACAGATTGGGTCATATCAAGCTACTTTGTAAATATGTTTCTTTTTACCAAAAATTATGAAATTAAAGTCATCATGTCTTCTTTTTTTTTTTAAACTTTAATTCAGTCATCATCAAACACTGTGATTTCTATGTTACAGGAGTGCTGACTTAGAAAAAAAATAAGACTTTGAAGAATATCTTAAATCGAAGGAGGGTTTGTGGAACTGGGAAATCTACCATTCATGTTCACTCGTGCAAATGATCCCTGCCATTACTTCTGACTTAACTAAACTGCTGTGTAACATGAACCCTTACAGGCTCTTTATTTGCTGCTTTGTGTTGAAGAACTGAGACAGATGGACTTGCAGCTGCTGGAGTGCCTGATCCTCATTTACACCAGATAAGACGCAGCTCGTTTGGGACTCGAAGCATGAGCTCTAGCTGATTTTTCATTTTGCTCATTCAGGCTTAATTAGCGGACATCTAGACGTGTAGCAAAGGGTATTTTATGACAGGCAAGTTGAAAACGCCTGCCGGTAATGTTACAATAATTTAAAGTGAATCAAATTCAAATAGCAGCATCGACTTCCTGGAAGCTTATTGGTATTTTTGTCCTGACCTGGATGTAAAATAAGATCTGGATACGGAGCCACCGCTCAGCACTGATTCCAGTTTTGTCCAGTGGCCACTCACGGTACTGCGACCCAAAAAGCATTTTCCCCATAGAACACCACTGTAAAAGAGACGTCTGTGAAACTGTTGACAGGACGCCTCCAACTGCAAACAAGGTCCATTATGACTCTTTTTATTATGGAGGTTTTATATTTGTAAAACTTTCCTCGAGCTGAGAAAAGCGATTTAAAAATCTGTGACGTCATTACAATCTTAAGTCTATGGGAGGAGCGGGAACTCGTGGGCGGGGCCAGCGGGAGGAGACACTACTGCGCATATTCAGTGGGCTGCATAACCCGGAAGTAAACCTGCTACAGAGCTTTATAATCTATTTAATTTAATTGAATGGTTTTGGATTTCAACTTGGTGGTTCAGTCTCATCGCTCTCATCAACCTTATTTCACAGCAGGAAGATGTTTTCAGCATAAATAGCTGATAAACCCACTGTACTCCACCTGCCCAGCACCAACCGCACACACAGTTAGTTAGAAGAAGAGTGAATATTGGACATTCGCCCGGTTACAGACTCCAAATGAACGCTAACGTTGCTCCGTGTCTGCTGCCCTGAGGTGCCTACAAAAGGAAGATTAATGCAGCTTTAAGACCGAGTTCTCAGCGTCCATCCTGAGTTACAGCACAGGATTAAAGGATAGCTCAACATTTTGGAAAATGTATTCACTTTCTAGTACAGAGTTAGCCTAGCTTAGCATAAAGACTTGAAGCTCACTCATTAACACGCTGTCAAATGCAAAAAAAACCCAATTCGTTTGTTTATTCATCCGTCCAACACTTGTGTGCAGTGTCTTGTGTTATAGTGCGGGTTGCCAGATGTGGTAAGTGAGCACAGGTTTTAGCAAAGGCCTCTGCACAAGCATGGTTGTATCAAACCTGGCAAACCCACTGTGACAACTGCATACAGATCAAAAACAAACGAGATCAAACGTTTCGATTAGTCAGGTTTAGAGGGGTTGATATTGAGGCATATTTTTTACATGTTTCCTACAGCTTCCAGTCAACACACACACACAATATGGGCCAACGTAATCCCAAATGTCTTCCATCAATATATATAAGCTCCTCGCATCAACACCCACAGCAGACTGTGAGGTGTATGTGATGTTCTGCCGGGTAGGTATAGTCTTGTCATACTGCTTTTATTGCATTGGACTAGAGAGAAAATCATATTGCCATCATTGTGACAGATATTGCGATTGTGATATGAGTCATGATTTTAGTGGGAATGGTGATTTTTACATTTCATTTTCCCTGAAAAAACATATATAAAGATGAAGATGGTGGGATTTTTGCTGGGGTCTGGAGAATGATTGGTAGGCCTCTGTAGCACCACAATGCTTCATTTATAAAAAAAGGTATGTTGTGACAAATTTTACCCTTTTTTATCAAAAAATTGCAGCTCCTGCGATTTGGACATTTTGCCTATTCGATAATATTTCGATTAATTGTTCAGCCCTACAGTGGACTGCAAAGGACTGTGTATATCATTATGTTACATCACTGTATGTAATGTGTATTATGTATAATTCTTTCTGTGATTTAGATTCATTATTGACAAATATTGCTGAGTTGCAAATGGAGCGAGTATTCAGTTATATAAAGGACAACTGGCCAGTCGGCTTCCTCACAGTAGCTGTAGCGTGTAACATACTCACAAAGAGGCAGGAAAGTGCAAATCAGATTTAGAGGAGAATGATTTATTCCATCCATGGGTCATTTTCATTCATTTTCTTTTATCATCATAAATTCTTTTTAAACTTGACACTAATCTAGAAGATGATCTCTGCTTATTTCAGACATTTTAGACATAAACACATCAGACATGAACTTTTCATCTGCCAACGACACCTGGAGTCAGCGGGACATCTTCACCACAGCTGTGACCAAGAATGTGATTGTGACAGCCCTCTGCATCTCCATTAACTACATCAACGGCACTCTGGTCCACACCTTCAGAAAACACCAGGTCTGAAATCTGCCTCTGTTTTTACAGTATATTTATATGCAAGTAGTTAATGGGAATCAGGAGTCAGCAGAAGAGAGGAGGAATTCAAACATGCTAAATCTCTCTGCCTTTCTCTGCTTTCGGCAAACAGGTGTTACGTTTAGAAATACATGTACTGTACATAGTTTTAAAAGCTTTAATAAATCAGTTTTTTAAAATAAATTACATAAGATAGACATGAGTAAATGATGCATCGTACCATATTTAAATATCTGAAATAACAGCAGGTTATATAATAATTTTGACGCAAAGGATTAGCATAATCAAGACGTCTGATTTGGGTCCCTGCTTCTAATGTTTATACAGTATGTTCTCTATTTTTATTCATCAGTCTCATTCAGTAAAAACATGTCTTTAAATATGTATCATAGGATAGACATTTCCAAATTTCATATGTGCTGTTACTCACAGAAAACATCCTCCTCTGAAAGGCAAGGTAGCATTCCTGTATTGTAAATATGCAGTAATCATTAGCAGTTAATTCAAATATATTGAAGATATGAAGTCTGTCAGTTATAGCCGACTACAAAAAAACAGCAAGTTATAATTAACTAAATCGTCTACAATACTAATACTAATCCATCAATACTCATTTCATCCTCCAGATCTTTAATTCAAACCCTCGTTACATTCTGTTCATCCACCTGGTGATAAACGACATGATGCAGCTGTTCCTGTCAACTCTTCTCCACATCATCAGCTACACCCTTTACATGATCAACGTACCCTTCTGCCTCATCCTGCTGATCATCACCATCCTCACCACCCTCAACACCCCACTGAACTTGGCTGGCATGGCGGTCGAGTGCTACATCGCGATCTGCATCCCGCTCCGTCATGGACAGATCTGTACGGTCAAGAAAACCTACATCCTGATTGGTTTGATCTGGGCTGCGAGTGCTTTCTCCATCTTGCCGGATCTCTTCATCCTGCTGGCCACCGAGCCGCTGCAGTTTTTTCACTCCAAAGTTTTGTGTGCCAGAGATTACGTGTTCAGAAGCACTTACAGCCTGAAGAAGAGGGATGCTTCACACATTGTTTGTCTTGTCCTGGTGTGGCTCACACTCTTCTACACTTACTTCAGGATTCTGTTTGCTGCCAAGGAGGCAACGGTGGACATTAAAAAAGCCAGAAACACTATTCTCCTGCATGGTTTCCAGTTGCTGCTGTGTATGCTTAATTACGTGAGACCCATGTTTGAACAAGGTCTGCTCTACTTATTGCCCCAACAGCTCCTGGACATACGCTTTGCCTGCTATGTCATTGTCCAGATCCTGCCACGGTTCGTTAGTCCCATTGTCTACGGACTGCGAGACCAGACCTTCAGGAAGTACATGAAAAGGTACCTGCTTTGTAAAGTGAGCCTAAGGAACCACACAACTGTCAACATGCCAAACACAAGGCCTAAGTGAGAACACTTACATGTGTGTTAACAATCACTTATCACTACAACAGTATGTAACATGATCATTTATGCTTTAAGTACGGTGGTTTTGTTTTTACTTCTTGTTTTATGTTGCAGTAGCGATAGTATTTGAAATATAAAGGTTCTGAGTACAAATACATTCCAATAAATACTATACCTCAAATTTTCTCTTTTTTCTTTCCAGATTTCTTCTCAAAAACGGTCAGATTCTAAGATATAAAATACATTTTGTATAAAATATTTTGCATGTTATAAAACCATCATGACATGGTAAGCAGAGGCTGATTCATTGCAATGTTTATGACAAGATACGCGATTACTTCACTACAAAATCCTCACATCAATTATTAAAATAAAACGCTCGAAAAAACAAGACTTAACATACAAACATACAGTAGCTCACATGTAAAAAAAAAGTTTTAACTGGTATGCAAAAGGGACAGTTCCTTTATCCTGTGTAACAGTTAAGACTTTTTTCTGGATCTGGGGACCTTGAATGTCTGTACAAACTTTCATGGCTATTATCCTCCAACAGTTGTTGATGTGTCATTGAGATTGCCGTCTATCTCAATGACACATCAACAACTACATTTAATTATTGTTATTGTTCTGACAATGGGATTTCAGCCCAATCACTTGAAAAATAAACTTTTATGAATTATCTAAATGATATATCAAAGTCATTTACTGATTCCAGCCTCTCAGACGTGCAGTGTTTGCTGCTTTTCTCTGTTTTATATCAGTTTAAACCGAATATCTTTGGGTTTTGGACTGTTGGTCAGACAAAATAAAGACATTTAAAGATGTCACCTTGGACTCTGGGAAATTGTAATATGCACGTTCCACCAATTTCTGACATACTGACTAAATTGTGAATTGATTAATCTAACAATAATGAAATTAATCCTAAATTGCAGCCTTAATATTTCAACCCCTTGTTCCAGCTCCACAAATGTGAGGATTCGCTGCATTTCGTTGTCTTATGTAATAAACTGAACATCTTTTCTAAAACAGATTAATCGATAATGAAAACAATAGTCGCAGCCATTCATTCCTGAATGCATTTGAGGAAACTGGCCTGAAGTAAGGAAACAAAAACAAAATCAATGTGTGAACGTTTGAATAAAAGAAAAGTCACATCACAGGATGGAAAAAAACGATGCTTTGACCTCTTCATCATCATCATCATCCTCCTCATGTTTTTCTCTTGTCTGATGAACACTGAGGAGGACGACGGCAAGAAAATCAATGAAATAAGTCCTGTTATAAAGTGTTTATAAAGGCTCGTCTGTCAGGCTGTCTGCCTCCTGAGTGTCTGACCTGGACTCAGGTAGGTGGAACAGGACGGAGATGGTGGTGAGGTAGCTCCTCACTGACGTCTTTAAACTTTAACTCTTTGACAAAGCGATATTACAATGTGAGTTTGCAGTCAGTCCATCAAACATTTTAAATTGAGCTGCTGTATTTGTGTTTACAGTACGTTTAAGGTGAAGCTCAGTTTCTAATGCCATTTTTCTACTGTCAGTTTTACACATTGTGTAACACTGTGATCATTTGAGATTCACTTACATGTGTTTTGTACTGAATAATACAGCAGAACAGTAACGTTACAAAGGTTAGATGGGTTTTGTAATAATATACCGCTAGAATAAATAATGCTATTAAGTGCAAACTGAAAGCCTTTATGCACTGGCCTTTGTTAATATAAATGAAATAATGAATACATGTTTTAAAGTTAAAGACTGTATGGGTTGTGAGGGAGAGAAACAAAACAGGATGAAGATGAAGAGGGAACGCTGCATGTCAAGAAATGTAATTTAAGCAAGAAATTAAATGTTTGCGGTTTGACCGCCTGAGCAAAGTATTTAGGGAATGTTTTGATCGATTTTTATTTATTTACAGCCACGAGGCAGCAGAACTGGATAACAGCATCTTTCCGCAGCATTTTAGGGTGAAATCTCATTAATTTTCTGAAGGATGTGATTTTCTGTAAAACCAGAAAGGCCAAAAGAATAAAATTAAAATAAAAAACGGGTTATTTTACACGCTTTTGAGTTCTCAGGTATGTGGTCAGAGCTGTTGCATACATCATAAAAGTGCTGTTTTAATACACTGAATTTGCCAGTATTTTGTTTGATTGTATATAGATTTATTCAGTTGATTATATTGTGCAGTTTTAGGGTATTTTCTTAATTTGTCTGTGTGTATTCTCCGTCTCTCTCTCAGGTTTTAATATGAGCTCATCGGTGGGTCCAACAGGCAACATGACATTTCCTCAGGTCTGGTGAAGCTGTTATCTTGCTGCCACACGTTTTCAAATGAATCTTTACATCAATGAAAAAGCACAACTCTCTCACTCTCTTGCTAATTTTGATGTGAAAATTCAGTTTCTAGGTCACTATTTCGGTTTAAATGTCATCATTGCAATTATCAAGTCAAGTTAAATTCGTCACCATGATTTTCTTAATAACTGTGTCTAAAATCTAAAACAAAAAAAGTAATTACTTTTGATAAACTATGAAAATGATCATCTACACAAATGTGATAATACTACAGGGTTCGTACAGCTTTTTAAGAGTTAAGATTAAGATTCAAGCACGTTTCAAGCCCTTTCAAGGTACCTAAACCAAAAATTAATTGTTACTATAAATATCAGGAGACAACAAACAAATATGACGACGGGATCGTTTCATTTCAAATATTAACAGATGTTTGGTTTCCATGAGTGACTGTGTCGATGATGAAACACCAGATTATGTTGAAAAATCAAACATTTTTCAAGGAGTATATACAAATTCAAGCATATTCCTAACCTTGAAAACATAACAGTTAAAATTACGCATTTCCCAAACTTTTAAGACTTCGTACGAACCCTGTAATTGATCATGTCTTGTCTACTTGAAAATGAAAACGTCTTTCTGAACTGTTTCATGCAGTTGCAGATTAAAGACAGACTTTGACCCCTGACAGCAGTCAGCTCGTGTTCACGAACTGATAAATAAACCGACGTGTAAGAACTCCAACATTTGACGAATATTTTTTAAAGGTCTCAAGACTCACATTGTGGTGAGAGTGAGGGGGACGCTTACACACCTGGTAGTGGACAAAATATTACATTTACATTGCATTTTTCTACCTTTCCTTTCTTTATTATTAGGTATTATTTTATTGTTTTTTAGTACAATTACATAAGTACAGTTACATATTTTATGTGCAAATATTTTGTACATTTATTAGTGCAAGAGAGAAAAACCACTGTTATCTCTTACCAGTCATGGGTTTATCATCTATAAAAGGTTGCCGTATCAAATAGAACATATTCACCATTCCTCTCAATGAAAATGTAATCTGTTGGCAAAGTTAAGTGGGCTGGTGGGTTCTTCTGTTTCCAATTTAACAAAATCAGTCTTCATATTATATTTGGTTATTCGTCACTCCAAACATCGCCAGAACTCTGCTTTGAGCTGCTTCTGTAAAACCTCGGTTTGGATTCTTTCAGTCCAATAATCATCAGTACTTGGGCAGTGCCACAACATGCGTGCTAATGAGGCCAGTGCAAGTGTACATTTAAAACAGCGTGTGATGGGATTAAGATAAATGATGATTCGTTGTGTTTGGAAGTAATTTCTGTTTCTTTCTCCCTCTGCTGCTGGATCAGTTTGTGCTCGTCAGAGACACCTACACCACAGCATTCGTGAAGAACCTGATTGTGGTTCTGGTCTGGCTCATCCTCAGTTACATCAATGGCACCTTGGTTGCCACCTTTTTTAGACACCAGGTACACACACACACACACACACACAAAAGGGCAGCAGTACCGACACACACACACACACTACTTTACTTTCTTAATACTTAAATACATTTAGAGCTCAATAGATCAGTTCCTCTGTGTGTAAACACTTCCTCCATCCACATGACCTCTCTCACTCTGTCTCATAAGATTAGCCAATTAATCGATTACTCAACTGACAATTAAAAGTTAATCAGTCACTAATTTCATAATTACTGATGGCATTTTTCAAGCAGACTTATTCAGACAAAACAAGTTGTTTGGACGGAGACACAAGGACGGGCCTTTTTCAATAATCAAGAAAATCACTGGCAGATAAACTGTCAATGAAAATAAACAGCCTGCTTATGTTTGTTTCATCAAACATTTGTTAAAACAAAGGATTCTTTCTTCGCCTTCTTATACGATACAACAATTAATTCATTTTCATCCATCCAGACTGTTTTCTGCCCCTTCTTTCCCTCCCTCTCTTAAACAATGACCTGTTGCTGTATCTCACTAACTGTATCACTACACGTTTCACTCCTTCGTCCTCCTCCAGACTTTTTATGAAGACCCTCGTTACATCCTCTTCATCCACATGGTGATCAATGACGCCATCCAGCTGACCGTCACGATCATGCTTTTTGTCCTCAGCTACATCTTCTACAAGATCAACGTCTCTTTCTGCTGCTTCTTCATCCTGGTGGCCGTCTTCACCACCAGAAACACCCCCGTCAACTTAGCTAGCATGGCCATAGAGCGCTACATTGCCATTTGCAAGCCTTTACGCCACACCCAAATCTGCACGGTGAGAAGGACTTACGTTGTCATCGGGATGATCTGGTTTATATGCGTGGCTCCGGATATCACAGATCTATTTGTGACGCTGGCAACCGAGTCTATGAGCTTCTTCCACGAGTCGGTGTTCTGCTTGCGCCAGAACGTGTTCAAAGACCCGATCCTGGCATACAAAAGACAAGCCTTTGATATCATCTACTTCTCCTGTGTGTTCCTGACCCTGGTCTTCACCTACCTTAAGATCCTGTTTGCAGCCAGGGCCCTCTCCACAGAGAAGATGTCAGCCCAGAAAGCCAGGAACACCATCCTGCTCCACGGGGCCCAGCTGGCCATGTGCATGCTCAGCTACATCTCCCCCAGCGTGGAGATTGTTCTACATCTGATCCTCCCCGGCCGAATCCTAGAAATCAGATATGCAAACTACCTGATTGTCTACATCCTGCCCCGGTTCCTGAGTCCAATAATCTACGGTGTCAGAGACAAGAAGTTCAGGCAGTACCTCAAGATGTACCTCCTGAGCAACAGGTGCAGGGCCAAACTGCAGACAGTGGCCCCCCTGGACAAAGACAACATGTAACAGATGATATAGTATGAGGGCTTAAATAAAGGTGTCCACTCTGTGACGAAGAAAACCCTTTAGATTTTGAATGTTATTGTGTAAGAAAATAAGAATTACTACATTCATAGAGTCACAAGATAATAATAATAATAATAATAATAATAAGTGTATGAAAATGGCACTGAAAGACTTATGGATTTAATATGTGCATTTGTTACAATAAAGAATACAGAAACTAAAAGTGTCCTCTCACCCTAAACAGAGGCAACAGAGAAAATCATCTCATTTCATCTAACTGAGTGTGTAAATATAATTCTGGAGCGACTCTGAGCTGGATGGATGGCTAACAGACAGAGAGTTTGTGATTTGGGGTTGTGATTAAAACCCGACCGATACTGGATTTTTGAGGCCAGATATCAATATTCGGGGAATTAAAAAAATCTGATAACGATGTGTCAGCCTTTAGTAATTGTCTTTTTTTGTGTGACCAAGGTAAATACTGAGCGGGACTTTTTATAGTTAAAAAATCAACTTGTCTGGTGCACAAACTATGTGATGTGACACTGTTTCTAAATTACCTCAAACCTAGTTTGGCATTTCTGTTCTGCAATTCCTTGTTACTGATCGGCCGACACATACATCGACAGATATTTCTGCAATAAGCTAATATCGACCTATTTATCGACCTGGACGATTGATCTCTTAGCTGTAGTTGGGATACTTTGCTGTGTAGTAATAACTGTCCAGCCCTACACTCTCTGTCCACACACCCATTGGGTAGGAGTATAGGTAGATATCAAACACATACCAACCTGTTACCCAGGAGAGGAGGTTCTGGAAGCTGCCTCAATCAGCAGACAGACAACACACACATGGACCTCCATCTCAACACCCGTTTTGAATGATATCGCTCGATTGAACATGTGTTATCAGTGGTTATCAGCCTCATAGATAGCTACTCATCTTCCTTTCTGGCTCAGGGATCAAAAGTCTCCCAATGCTCATTACAGGGATCCATAACATAACCTGTGACATCATGACCCTCACCCTATCATCCCTATGGCGACCTGATCAATACACACACACACAAACACACACACACAGAAGCATCCACACAAATCCTCATATATGAGACGACAGGCTGCTGGAGGAGCTTGCTGACACTGTCAGGGAGCCGACAGGTGAGAGATCAAAATCATTATTTTACTACCTTTTGTTGTCAGAGCTTTGGGACGCAGCTGATTATTGACTATTAATGTCAGGCAACGCGTTTCTTTCTTCTTTAAAAAAGGTTTCATGTTGTACACTCTTTCTGACTGTATTGATATTATGGATATTTAAGACTATGAGAACATGTGAATCTGAAAACAGTGAAACTACATAACTACATTTTAATGTTACGTCATACTATAAGAGTTTTTTCTTGGTCTAATGCATTTCTCCTTTTCATTACAGACTACAGAGTGAATATTTATGAGCTGCTGAATGACGTAAGACTTAAAGTTTGTATAAAATGTATTAATATACATTTATACTTGTATAACAGGAGTTGTATTAACACCACTATGTTAAGGTGTCTTAGATGTTTGTTATACTTTTTTAAAATAACGAATTAAACACATTATTTTACCGTTACTATATCCTTTTTCAAAATAAAAGCCTTGCAAAGCTGTAACAAAAAACACAGAAAATCAGCCAATTTTGTGTGCTTGCGTGCGAGTGTTTGATCATCAGAGAGCAAACACCAAACTAAAATGTTTTTAACGCCACTTTAAAAGTTCTTTATAATTCACACTAAATGTGTTTTCTTTGCTCTTCCTGCAGATTTCAAAGCTTCATTTTAAAAACTCTGTGAGCCACGAACTCCTGACAGTGCGAATGGGATATCTGTGGCTGTAAGTGTGTGCAGGTTAGGATGTCTATATATTTATTATCATAAAATGTCAATGTAGCTTTGCCTTGCCATTATAATTTCTCCATAACAAAAAGAAGTCCATCTCAGCCTTTCATGCATTCTGTGGACTCATCTGTAATCCTAATACTGCAAGTCTCTGTGTCACATGCTAAGGATATAAGTTGTTATATATGCACATTGTATACACATGTTCTTTTTACAAAACAGTCAGCCCATGTACTCTGATGTGTGACAACATTTCAAAATATTAACTTATTTAATATCAAATTAAAATCAAACTATAGATGTAGAATTCATACATAAAACAATACATGAATAAAACTGTATTTGTCTGAAAAGCATCAATGTTTCTGTGCTCCTTCAGATTGTGAGGACGAGATGTCGGTGGTGCTCAACTCCACCTCCACCAGCCCTCTGGACCTGCTGATGAGTAATACCAGCTCTACACTGACAGGGGGCGCAGTGGCGGTGCCTAAAGACAACTTCTCTAATGCTCTCACCAAGAACATAGTGGCCATGCTGGTCTGGCTGGCCCTCAGTATCATCAACTGCAGCATGGTGCACACCTTCCTACGGCACAGGTAGACGCAGCCACTGACTAATGTATGTGTCATAGTATGTTCATCACTTACTGTAAGTGAATACTTTCAGTCGGTCTCTCTGTGGCTGTGGGACAACTTCTTTTCTTTGTTAACGTATCTGTGACACACCGAGGCGATTCGACCTCATCATGTAAAGTAATTTCCTTCATTAGCAGCACATTGTCTGTTCAGGGTCACTATCCTGTAATGTAGAGCTGAAACAATTAGTTAATTAATTAGTTGATCAACAGGTCCACCTTCCTCAGTGAGAGGATTTGTAGTTTACGATCTTATGTGACAGTAAACTGACTGTTGGTCGGACAAAACAAGATGTTTGTTGACATCTGCGTGCACTTTTCAAATATATGAATCAAGAAAATAATAAGTAGATTAATGGTTAATTAGAATAATCAGTCGCAGTTCTGCTGTAATTATACGGTGCTCACACACACAAACACACAAGTTTCCATCAGCCTCAGCTCCTGTTTATGTCTGAGCCTAGTGTCTTCTATGAGAACCCGCGGTACATCATGTTCATCTGCATGGTGATCAACGACGCCCTGCAGCTAAGCCTTGTTACAGCTCTCTACGTGGTCAGCTACATCTTCAGGAAGATCCACGCCTCTGTCTGCTGCGTTCTGGTGAGTCTTTACTGCATCTACTCAGTGCCCACTGGGTTCTGTTAAACTGCTGTCACCTGTTTAGCATGCCAGGTTGTGAACAGGAGCCGCATATCGATATTTTGGAGAAGTTGATTCTCCAACATCACGACTAGTGATGCAACGACTGCAATCTTCTTGGCAAATTCCGATTTTTTAAAAGTCTGACCTGCCGAATCCAATATTGTTTCTAAGAGCTATAATTGACAGCATACACAAACATTTTTCTAACTTTTTTTAAATTTTCAATTGTATGTTCATAATAAAACATTGACTATTAAATAAGTATTATTAATTAACATTTTCTCCAAAACTGCTCCAGGTTACTGGACAGAACTTTTTTATACAAACAAAAGCCAACTGAAAATGAATTGCAGTATATCCCACTATACTATATCTAACATGTTTTACTTTCCCAAAAGAAAACAGGTGCAACAGATCTAAATACCCACACACCTCATTTATTTACAAGTCATACAGTCAGTTACTGTCTGTACCACTGTGAACCATCATGTGGTGCATGCATTTAAAACTGCTATATTTGAGACTGATCGATCACCAGTCATGGCTGATCAAGCTGAAAATCGATCGGATCGATCTCTAATGACAACTCTGCAAAATTTATGAACACAAGCCATGAAATTTCAGGGTCCTCAGTCCCATTACTAAAATGTTTGAAATGTGGAATGACATCAAGACAAGAAAGGAGAGAAAGGCAGAAGTTGCAACAGGAGGAGAAAAATGTCACGTCCTATTTTCCCAAACAAGTCAAGTATCTTAAACACAACATCTCACCTGTATCTCACCTGTCCTGGACTGTCACGTGCGAATTCACTCTACACAGCATCTGATGTTATGAAGAGAGGAAATAACTAGCACTGCACTCTCACAGGTTGTGTAAAGATACTACTGTTAGGAGAAAGAACGTCTCCTTTAGCTTTAAATCCAGGTTAGACACAGCCACAACTAGGGGGTCACACAGCAGGTACAGGTCCAGAACATGGGATTTTAATAAAATGAGTTCACGTTTCTTGCTGAACAGATATACAGCAGTACTGGTTCAGGAGCGACAGCCAGGATCTTCATCTTTTCTGCCCCTCTTCCATTAACCCATCATCTGACTACACCACCACCTCCGCCACTGTGTTTCCCCCTCAGATCATGACAGCGGTCCTCACCACCCGCTCCACCCCTCTCATCCTGGCCGGCATGGCCGTGGAGCGTTACATCTCCATCTGCTTTCCCTTGCATTACATCCAGATGTGCACCGTCCCTCGCACCCTCCTCCTCATCTGCGTCATCCTCATCCTCACCCTCACACCGCCCATCACCGACCTCATCATCGCCATCGTCAACGAGCCTCTGAGTTTCTTCTACACCACCATTTTTTGTGACCACCCGCTTCTCTTTCGCCACCAGTCCATCTACTACAAGAACTGTGTGTTTGACGGGGTGTACCTGTCCTTTGTGGCTCTGACGCTGCTCTACACCTACTGTAAGATCATGCTGACAGCGCGGGCGGCCTCAACGGGCCTGGCCTCCGTGAAGAGAGCGAGGAACACTGTGCTGCTTCACGGGGTGCAGGTGGGTGTTTCTACGCACAAAAATCAACTCCAACACACCTTTCTCATGAGGGACATTTCTACACGTCAAATGTGCAATTAATAACATTAACAATGACGCCACTGAAGCAGCATCTACAACACCAAGGCCACACCTAAAGGAAATGCAGCCATTCTTTATATAATTACTTACATTTATGTACAAGTCAAAATGTCCACTGTGAGAGATATAACATGTCTATGGCCTATCCCTCTAAAAAGTCAAAAAGGTCAAGAATTGAGAACATCATAAGGGTTTTTTTAACAAAATAAAGACATTGTGTTTACGCATTTTTGCATATATATATTGAGGAAATAATGTACAGGCAAAACTTCAAGATAGATTCACCTAGGTCAGAAAATAATTGTGTTCGTTTTAAATTTATCTGACGATTACTTTCTCGATAAACTGTTTGGTCTCTAAAGTGTGAGAATATTGTGGAAAACGCCCGTTCACGAAGTCAACGGTGACACCTTCAAATGTCTTGTTTTGTCTGACCAACACTCCAAACCGCAGATTTTCAGTTTACAATAATATAAAAACAGAGAAAAATAGATAATGCTCACATTTGAGTAGCTGGACTTTAAGAACATTTGGCATTTTATCTGCACAAATGACAAGTGATCAATTATCTGTCTGATTAATTGACTTAAATGTTTCACTTTCAGATTCAACAGGTGTTTTTCAGGACTTTTAATCAAACTGCATACTGTTTGATTAAAGATGGGTGGATTGATAGTTCAGTAATCAATACCTTGATGCCCAATTACAGAGTTTTTGTTCACATAAAAAACATCCCGTTTGTACCAGTTTAAAAACCTTAGCGACCTGAGAATCATACAACTTTACAGTTTGTTGTTAATATTGTAAATGTTGGATATTTCCATCCTCACAACTATTAAGATGTTTCTACACCCCCCCGTCCTTGTTTTGCTGCAGCTGCTGCTGTGCATGCTGGCCTTCGTGGTTCCCTCCCTTCAGGCTGCTCTCATCTCCCTCTTCCCCCGCCTGAGTCTGGAGATTCGGTACATCTTCTTCCTGGTCGTCTACATCATCCCCCGTTTCATGAGTCCTGTGATCTATGGTTTTCGGGACGAGCAGTTCAGGAAGTACTGGACCCAGAACATGGCTTGTCGGAGCCGCAGTATCAGCAGGGTCAGACCGGTGTTACCGAAAGTGAACCTGTAGGTGAAATAACCGCGTAACTGACTGTCAGGCTACCTGAGCTCCTGGTTCAGCCCAGTTTTTTGTAGCTCTTTCGCATTCGTTTGGTTTGCATTCACGGCCCTCTGTACAGCGAGCATGTGACGGATGAATCCATGGAGACAAGCGCTGGAACTATGAAAAGGTTTTCAGAATAAAACTTTTATCATGTTTACAGAAAGTCAGCTTTTTGACAAACTTTTAACTAAACTAAAACTTTAAATAATTTCAATAAGATCAAAAGAGCAAGACACAGGCAGATGAATGGATGAAGTCATTATTACAATTTAAATTGATCTGACGCTCATGAACTTTGTTACTACTGAATATTACTCCAGAAACTGTGTGTCAAATATTGTCCCATTTGTTTATAAAGCATCATGGGAACTGTGATGTTCAATCTTGCAGCTAAGCCTTCATATAAGGGCCATCACATACATTACATACACAAGACACACATCCGGTATGCTTATGCTAACACAGGTGTGCACAGCAGGCAGCAAACATGTGTATATCAGCATGCTTGGGTCCAGATAGATAAATATAAATATATAAAACACCAGAAGAATTCCAGTCAGTCAGTAGTTTAAACAACAGAGGCCAGAACAAGGCCAGTTGTTCTTTCAGAGAGGCCCGTTACATTAACACTGACACTAACAGCACTCAGAGCAGAGAGGCGTCACAGAAAGCAAAACAGATCCTCAACAGATGCAGCAAAAGTTGGACATTTTATAAATGAGCCCAGTATTTAAAGTACTGTTGCAGGTTGGTGGAATATTAAAAAAAAACATACAGTAACATTCAATAGTGAACTGCAGGGGGCGCTAAGCTTTTATCAAAGAGAAATGACACACATATCAAACAGTTACATGACTCACTCGTCTCTCCACTGCAAAGTAGACTGAAAATCTCTCATTCATACATTTAAACATTTACATTCAAACTGTACAGGCTGCAACCAACGATTATTTCTATTATTGTCAATTTTTTTCTCAACTAACTGATTAGCTGATTAGTTGTTTAGTCTATAAAATGTCCCAAGCCCAAGGTGACGTCCTCAAATGTCTTGTCCGACCAACAGCCTAAAACACAAATATATTTCATTTATGATATAAAACAGATTAAAAAAAAAAGAAAATCCTCACATTGGAGAAACTAAAAGGGGACGGAGATAATGTCGTCCCACAATTCCTTGACCTCATGACGTTTTCCGTCGAGGTCACAGAAAAGTGTTTAGGAAAAGACACAGGACGTCGTTTTTTGACTATTCGACCGCAGCCCAAGTTTCAGAGCTTCTGCATGAAACTACAGAGTACAATTCAAGCACTTTTCAAGCACTTTCAAGGTACCTAAACCAGAAATGTCCAAACTCATCACATCTACATTGTTACTATAAATGCAATTATGAAAAATAAAATTCACAGAATTCCTTTACACCATCAACAATCAATGTATTTTTACCAACTTTGATTGTGTGTATTGATCAGGATTGTTTAATGCTTCCGAATGTCCATAGTAAGGGATCAACAGAGGACTTGAAAAGAACTTTTCTTTTAGATTATGTTGAAAATCGAGCATTATTCAAGGAGTGTATTCGAATTCGAACCCTGAAACTACAAACCATCCCAAATCCCACTCGGCCCAGTAGATGGATAAACTGTTCCAGTGAAAAGCGCTGTCGGTCTTTGTCCGTGGTGCTGATTGTGTCTGTGTGGAGACGGCAGGCCAAAACGGCTTCAGCAGGCCTGACTGTAATAAAATGATTAGTCCAGGCAAACAAGGCACAGAACATTAAGTAATGTAATCCAGTTCTATAAACGTTTGGCTAACTTTCTAACTTTGTTTGATTTGACCGTTCACAGTCTGTCAGTGGCATGATCACATCTGATAGTTCCTCATGTGGGTCTCTCCCCTGTGCTTTGAAAATAACCTCTAATCACTAAAACTTTCATTTTGATGAGGTCTAACTATGAAAACAAGATTTATGATAATGAACAAACTTTAAAGTCACCTTTTTATGTTCATGACTACATTCATGACAACACTGATCCCAGCTGATCGGCTGCTCGTGTTCGGTCATAACAGATTAGAAGTTTATTTTACCACTAAATCAAACTTAAATGCACTGAACATGAGACATTTAAATTTCAAATACTGAAATGACAATCTACCTTCCTCAGACCCTGCAGATAGCCTCCCACCTGTCCACGATTATCTCATCTCACTGCATTATTAGCACGGAAATCTATATAATAGCATCTCTTCCTGTTGCTCTCACTACTTACAGACAGTCGGTCAGGCCGGCATCTCAACAGAAGCCTGTCCAGTGTGGTGTTGAAGTAAGTTTTATTTCTTTAACTTTCCATTTAAAAGTCTTAAAAAGTCAGACAGTGCTAAAGTACCAGAAGAATAATTTAACATCTCACCATGTTTAAAATAGAAAAGTCATTTGTCATTTGTCATTTGCTGTCTTTTAAAATATTATTTGTCTCTGTGTGAAGAGAAATCTTCCTGACAGACACTAATATAGCTCGGAAATTAAAAATACAATAGAACATTTGAACTTTAGTCAGTTCATCTAAATCTAGTTAAGATCTGCAGCCTTTATTTTTTATTTGCTTTGATTGCGCAAGTTATTACAAAATATAATGATGAAAAAAATGTGATATTTTATTTTTGTTCTTGACAAATTAGAGACAACTGGTGGAATATTTTAATACAGCTGACTAATCACAGATAGGGTTATTGCTTTTGCATTTGTTTTGTTAATAAATCACAACTTTTAGTTTTTATTTTATCATATGCTCTCTTTTAAATTACATCCTACTTTATTCTGACTTTATCTTTGCCAGTGTTTCTTAAAATCATATTAGCTCTTTGTATTTCCTCTTAAATGTTTAGATTATCAAATGTGAAATCCAGTCTTAAAACCAGTAAAACCTTTTATATGAATTGACCCATTTCAAGAAGAAATTATGTATTTCAGGTTATTCCTTTAATCTAAATGACACTTTTGGATTCATTTGTAGATGTAAACAGAGGGGGGTTTGATTGACTTGTCAATATCTGAGACACTGGGAGATTGTGTCTCCAGCACTGACTGAAAGGAGCTTTGGTTTTCCCAGCAGCACCAAGCCGGACGAGGTGCGATATGAACTCAACCACACCTCTGGACAGCTTGAGCGACGCTTTCTCAAAGAACTTCATCACCTTTGCTCTTGGCTTAATCATCAACTGCATCAATGGAGCTTTTGTGTACACCTACTTTAAGAGCCAGGTCTTCCAGAGAGACCCCAGGTGACAGAGTGTGGCCAGTTGTCTTTCAGACTAATATGAAGATGCTTACAGTAACACTGATGAGATCTGATATTCAGATCTGCCGAAGTGGCCAAACTTTGGTCTTGTATTGATATATTTTGCCACATGTTGTGATTGTGACTGACTTAGTGATTTTAACTTGAGTTCAATATGATTAAATCTCTTGATTCTTTCTCTCCTCTATCCTATAAACGAGAGCTGCACAGATTAGTCTAATTACTATTTTGATAATTGATTGATCGTTTCAGTTATTTTTCAAGCAAAAATGTAAAAACATTTGCTGGTTCCAGCTTCTTAAGAGGATTTGCTGCTTTTCTTTGTCATTTCTGACAGTAAATGAAGAGTCTTTGGGTTTTGGACCGTTGGTTGGACAAAAACAATTTGAAGACGATGTCACTTTGGGCTCTGGGAAACTGTGATGAACATTTTTCACCATTTTTTTGTTTTTGTTTTACATTTTATAGACTAAATGATGAATCAATAATGAAAATAATCGTTACTATAAAACCTGTTCTCATCTTGTTTATTTTTCTCCTGTTGTTGTTTCTTGTCTCCCCGACTCTCCTTCCTCTAACTACCGTCCTCTTCTCTCCTGCAGGTATGTGCTCTACATCCATTTGGTGATCAACGACATGATAATGCTGACAGTTTCTGTGGCGCTGCACATCATGACCTACGCCATTCCCCTGAGCTATGCTCCCTGCTGCCTCATGCTGCTCGTCTTAATCACCACCAACAAGTAGGCAGAATGTGTTAAAACAATTATTCTGCATGTGTGCTTTGGGGGGGGGGGGGGGGGGTTCTTGGCTCTAATATTTCCACTGCATACAGTACCATGTTGCAGTATGCGTCTCTCTCAAACCTGAATTTCCACTTGACAGGCTATTGCATACTTTTAAAATATAATGTAACAAGCAGAAGTTTCAAGGAGGACATGTGTTGACTGTTTATCAGCCAGACAACTCACATACAGAAAACAGAGTACAAGCAAGGTTGATATTTGGCATCTACGCTCTGCCCAGGCCACAGACAAGCTCCACACTATTTTGTGACAGTTTTTAGACTATAATTGAAAAAATTTATGTATCAATAGATGAGTCAACAATGCCCTTTAGTGAATGTGCTGTGGAGTGAATTGAGATGGTGAAATTGAAATACATGTCAGCTATTAATCAGATAGTTAGAACTTAAAACTCACAAAAGCGTATGGCTTGGAGCAGACTAGCCCCAGTTCAGAATCAGAATCAGCTTTATTGGCCAGGTATGTGTACACATACAAGGAATTTGACTCAGGTTTTTTGATGCTCTCAATGTAAATGCACAGAAATAGACAAACATACAGTTAGAAACAAGGACAACAAGCTCGACATGGTAAACATAAGCATTAAACTACTATGTACAAATATAAATTTATGTAAAACACACTATATATGACAACAGCAACAATAACATTTGTAGATAGTATGACAATAGTACAATGGTGCAGAGTGCAAAGGGAAAGGCTGAAATTAATATGCTTCATGTAACAGGTTGCTTTATATACATGAGGTAGGTGGATATAACATTATATACAGTATGCACAGCGTGCGTAGATTTGTGACTGATGATATTTATATGTTTAAGAACTGTGTATTTAAGCAATGAGAAAATATAACTTACATGTTTGTGCCTCATGTCAGTGCATGCAATGCAATAGCTTACTAGGTGTGTGGAGAAAATGTGAAAATGACTGCAATTAAATCTGAGTTTTCATGTTCCAACACAACTTAAATTAGCAGCATGAAAGCACCAGCCAAACAACAGCCAAAGGAAAAATGTGCTCATCCACTACAATAATGTAGGAGCACAATGAAACCAGCAGACAGTAAGAAGTGAGACAGCCCGCGGCCTCAGGACCAGGACATGTTAGGAAATACTTACAGTAGTCTGGTAGTGAAGCAACGGCCCTCGGGATCTCAGTATGGAGAGTAAATCCTTTGGGAACAGTCTTCATGGTCTCCAATTATCTACAGCAGGACAAGAAACTCCAGTAAACGCCCCCAGATATCGCCAACGGCCGCGAACTGCTTCGCCTGCCAGCGTCGGCGACGTGACTAACGGCCCGCGAACACAGACGAACAGAGCCGCGAACAGAGCCGCGAACACAGACGAACAGAGCCGCGAACAGAGCCGCGAACACAGACGAACAGAGCCGCGAACACAGACGAACAGAGCCGCGAACAGAGCCGCGAACACAGACGAACAGAGCCGAACACAGACGAACAGAGCCGCGAACACAGACGAACAGAGCCGCGAACACAGACGAACAGAGCCGCGAACAGAGCCGCGAACAGAGCCGCGAACACAGACGAACAGAGCCGAACACAGACGAACAGAGCCGCGAACACAGACGAACAGAGCCGCGAACACAGACGAACAGAGCCGCGAACAGAGCCGCGAACACAGACGAACAGAGCCGCGAACACAGACGAACAGAGCCGCGAACAGAGCCGCGAACACAGACGAACAGAGCCGCGAACACAGTCACGGAGCAACAGCGGCAGCGGGAAGCGCCTTCCTGGCTGAGGTGACATGAGGAGACTTTTGACAGGCTTGCTTGTTTATGGAATAACACCTCAGCAGCAGCAGCAGTAGCGTCAAGTGTTTCCAGCAGTTTGCCATCACAAACCGGTGGGCGGGTCGCGCCTTTACGGCAGAAGGTGCGTGAGATTTAAGTTCCTGAGTGTAGAGGAGCAACTGGAGGTGGCTGCAGGTGACAAATTAAAGGAAAAACCTGAACAAATGAGTGGAGATAAAAATGTAACATACAGTCTCTAGAGCTGCACTCTTTCTCTAATTTGAGGATTTGCTGCGTTATTAATAAACTGAATATCTTTGGGTTTTGGACTCTTGGTCCAATAAGACAAGCGATTTGAAAATGTGTCGTCGGGGTTCAGACATTTGTAGCAGGCATTTCTTCACCATCTTCTGATATTTTATAGACCAAAAGATTAATCGATTAATTAAAAAAGTAAGCAACAGATTAATAAATAATGCTAATAATTGTTAGAAGAAAAGGGCGGCTGGATTAACCCAATAGGTGGACCTGGAGGGGGGGCCTTAGTGGTGCCTATTGAGAAACAATTTCACAATTAATTATCACAGAGTGACACACATTGGTGCTTTTGGGTCCCCTTGGGGTCTGGGGCTCCGGAGCAGTTGCCCTCTTTGCATGGACGTAATACATTAGCTGACATAGTCAATCATAAAGTGTGTGTTAAAGACTCAAAAACTTTGAATAACGAGTTAGTCCTAAACTTGTTTAGCTGGGGGCTGGTACTGAAGGTGAAGGTATAGTGTGTAATTAAGTATGCAGACAGCTAAATGCTCTGAATGAAAACTCCTTAGGCACAGTAGAAGTCCACACTCCTTTAGAATTTGTACAGTAAATCTGGATTTAAAAGATCTAAACAAATCAAATCGTGTGTGTTTTTATTTGTCTTTATCCAGGAACAGCCCTCTGAACCTGGCAGGTATGGCAGTCGAGCGTTACATTGCTGTTTGTCGCCCTCTTCATCACATCCAGATCTGCACTGTGCAGCGAGCCTACGCCCTCATTGCACTGATCTGGGGCGTCTCCTTCATCCCCGCCCTCTCAGACGTCATCATCAGCCTCGCCACTCAGCCCCTCTCTTTCTTCTCAAGGAACGTCATCTGTTACCATTCCTACGTGTACGACACGCCGTACCACAAGGCCCAAAGTGCAGTTGTCCAGGTGAAATATTAATTGTTATTTCATTAATTTTCTTTCTGATATCAGCCATTTCTGTTTACTGCGTATTCCATGGAGCAGTTTGTTTTCGTTTTCATTTCATGGCTTAGTTTTAGTTACTTTACTCATGTCAGGTGGTAGATTAAAGTGTCTTGACGTGTCGCCCTCAGATCCTTCTGTTTTCTGTCGTCTTCCTGACTGTGATCATCACCTACCTGAAGGTCCTCTGCGCTGCCAAGGCAGCTTCTGGATCTAATGAGGCCTCGGCCAGAAACGCCCGCAACACCATCCTGCTGCACGGCGTCCAGCTCCTCCTCTGCATGCTTACATTCATCTCTCCCTTCCTCAACCTCCTTTTGGTCACCACGTGGCCCCATGAACGTACCAAGATCCTCTTCACCAGCTTCCTGTTTACCAATGTGCTCCCACGTCTGCTCAGTCCGTTCATCTACGGCGTCAGAGACAAGAAGTTCAGCAGCCACCTCAGGCTGCACTTCTACTGTAATTGCTGCAACTCTGTAGAAAAGAGGGTGAACCTGATGGTAGGAGCCCGCAGAAGGTCCAAACAGGTGTCACACTGAATGGCTTCAAAAGACTATATAAAAGACATATATATGATGCTTTCAGGCCCAAATGTTACCTTTAAAGGGTAAAAACTACATTTGAGTCTCAAAGAATGTATAAAAGTTGCAATCCCATCGTTCATTTTTAATGAACTGCGTTAATACTGTGTAAACCAGCTTTTGCAAAATGCTCCAAAATACTGTGTGACTGTTTACTGTCAGTGTCCCAAAGGGGCAGCTCAGGGTGCATGAATAAAGAAAAGAAACATTCAGTTGCTTTAGCCTTATTGAGAAACTGAATACTCATTACTTTACCTTCATATCAGCAGCCTCAAAATATATTATTGTTCGAGTTTTTAATTGTCATTTCAACCATGAAAATAAAACAAATTACAGCTGAGATGAAACTTTGGGAAACTTCTTCAGGATCGGGACTCAAAAAAACAACATAACACAGTCCTGACTTGTGGCTCTGCTGTGTGAAGTAAATAAATTAGGAAAGAAGTAAAGGAGAAGGGGAGGAGGAAGGAAAGGGGCAAAGGTCTACACTCAAAACCAGATTTTGGCCACTAGATGGACCCATCTTCACAGACATGCAGTAGTCTATAAAATGCAGCATCTCAAGATGAAATATTACTAAATGAACAAATATATTTCAGAATGTATCGAGAGTTATGAGATCTTTAAAAATCCTGGTCAGGAAAGTTGTGTTTTCTTTTCAAATCTCGTTCGCATGAACCCATTTTTGTGGTTTGTGGTTGGTACAAATAAAACAAAGAATAAAAATTTTTACTTTATTGATTGAATTAAATCAAGAGAGACCTTTAGCAGCTTGTTTCCTTCCTGCACTGTTGGCGTTGGAGAGGAAGTGTTTGTGCTCTGCAGACTTTATCTTAATGAGGAAAAGTGAGAAGTCAGCTGTACAAGTTAATGGGAAACTTGCTTGCAATGCAGTGTCTCTATGGATATTAGAGGTATATTACAGTAATTAAAAAAACAAATCATGAGTTCATTTAATGACACCAGAGATTTTACTGTATTTCATTAAGAACCACACATACACACTCTTAAAACCCCAGTTGTGAGATAACAGGAATATTACAGTGATGCCAAGAACCACGAGGCCACTTAAAACTTATTATTGACTACAGCAGACTGAGTCTCTACGGATCTATAAAAAATAAAGACTTTAAAAATATAATCAGACTTTCTCTAAATTAACCACTGAGCGCCGCAAACACACCACAAAAACAGCTCTGTGCAGGTACAGTATATTAAAAGTATTTCTCGTTCGGAGATGCGACGCTGTTCCGGAATGTGACGGAAAAAGCCGAAGACAGCCTCTGAGAGAAGACAGACCAACAGAGGCTCAGATGGAGGAAACCTGCGCGCCCACAGCGGACTCTCTTTATCTCTTCTCAGCAGTTTATTGTTGCAGGCAGGCGGAAGGTTTCATCCGTAAAGTTTTTAGCAGAAGAAGCTTCGTGTTTGACAGTTTAGTCCTTTTCAGTCGTGAGAGTATAAAACTTAAAAACGCATCATGGGGTGAATCTGACATCTGGGGAGGATGCTGATCCGGTGATGAAAGAGAATCGTGACCAAACTCACAGGTAAGTCTATATAAAAGATATAATATGTAATACGTAATAATGTAACACTAACCCTGTTTATAAATAGACTCAACGCTGTGATTAATTGATTAATTAATCAATTATTCAGCTCCACTTCCAGAGGTTTACTGTGAAGTTTCTCTGTGTTGTTTTCAGTCCACTGATTCACGTCTTTGTATGAACGTGTTTGAGGGAGTTTGGTACTGGAGGTGCATTTTTTCCACCGCTGTGATTTCAAGCCGCAGCGCTTCCTTGTGCTGAATTATAGATCAGCTTTATGTGCAGCATGAGAGAGCTCAGCACGGGCCCCTTCATGTAATTATAGACAGACACACAGAGAGAGACTGTTATTTACTCGCTTCTCCTGTTGTTTGGTGTTTGTACAAAATGAAAAAAAATAGGGAATGATTAATGAAAAAGAATAATGAGTCATAAAACTCATAATTTAATATATTATTCACATCTCTGGCTACGTTGAGTCCTTAACATTAATACAAGTGACACTGCGGAGCAGGTGATCAACAGCAACATCTTCAGTTTTACCAAAACAGATCATGTTGTGGAACCAAACTAACTGCTATTATAATCAAAAGCAAATATTCTCAGTGTGTATATTTTAAGGAAGTGTAGAGCTGACAGTCAAAACTTAAATCAGCAGAGATTAGACTGAGCTGAGGTCAACTCACAGATCAGGCAAGATTTAGGACAAAAATACAAAAATCAGAATCAAAATTTTATTTTACTTCTATATAAGTAGGCTTTCACATACAAGGAATTGCTTTGGTATATTGGTGCATAAATAGCATATCTAACATGAAAGCAAATAAAAAGCAAGTACTGTAAAAAAAGCAAGACAAGAATACAAATAGAAAATAAAAAAATGTGCAATAAAAATATGAAGAAATATTATAAGATAAAATAAGGAAGAACTGTATATATCTTTTGTGAAAATGAAGAGCTGATGTGCAAAAGTAAAAACAATATGTGTGCAGTGAACAAAGATAATAACCCAAGTGTTGAAATAAGCAGCTGTTCAACATATCATCTTAAAAGGTGAAGAAGATACGTCAATGTTCACAAGTTGTTTCTGCTGAAAACAAGTGGCCAAAAAAATCAGGTTGAAGTAAAAATAATACAGCACTATATACAGTAAATGCTCCATTACAAGTAAAAGTGCTGCATTCAAGATTTAACTTGAGTACAAAAAGCATTAGCAGCAAAATGTACATAAAGTATCAAAAGTAAAAGTACTCATTAGGCAGAAGAATGTGAGTGTGATGTTACTGGACTAATATTATTGATGCATTACTGTGGAGCTGATTTTAATTAGTTATACTGTTGCGTAGTTCAGAATATAACATTGCATCATATTTTGGAAGTAAATCAGAGGTTTTGTACATAAAATATTGATCCTCAAAGTAACTAGTAACTATGGCTTCCAAATAAATGTAGTGAAGTAAAAAGTACAATATTTCCCTCTGGGGTGTGGTGGAGTAGAAATATAAAGTAGCATACAATGGAAATACACATGTAAAGTACAAGTATTACTCTCCACCACTGGCGTTTATAAATGCTAACATGCTTCCCACCACCCACCTCCATGCAGACAGATTAACTGTATGCTCTTCATGTGTCCATAAATCACTGAACTGAAGAGAGAAAAACCCGATTAAATACCAGCAGGAAGAGAGTGAAAAATCCAGAGACAGATGAAGTCTGACTGCTCTGGTTAAAACACCATTAAGTCCACATTAGGACAACACCTGCCTGTGATTCCTCAGGCCATTTCCTACACTCTGCAATCAGAGACTACGTAACATCATTACATTACATTACAGCTACACTTTACCTGCAGCAGGGCACTTACTGCTGCCTCCAAATGGACGGACACCCTCAGTCCTGTTAGAGCGAGCGCTGGGCATCGACACCAGGAGGCACCAAGTCATTGTTTTCCAAGTCACAAGTAAGCCCCAAGTCAAGACTGACAAGTCCCAAGTCAAGTCCAAAATCAAGACAGGCAAGTTCTGAGTCAAGTCCCGAGTCAAGTCCCAAGTCAAGACTGACAAGTCCCGAGTCAAGTCCCAAGTCAAGACAGGCAAGTTCCGAGTCAAGTCCCGAGTCAAGTCCCAAGTCAAGACTGACAAGTCCCGAGTCAAGTCCCAAGTCAAGACAGGCAAGTTCCGAGTCAAGTCCCAAGTCAAGTCCCAAGTCAAGACTGACAAGTCCTGAGTCAAGTTACAAGTTTAAGACTGACAAGTCCCGAGTCAAGTCCCAAGTCAAGTCCCAAGTCAAGACAGGCAAGTCCCAAGTCAAGTCCCAAGTCAAGACCCAAGTCAAGACAGGCAAGTTCCAAGTCAAGTCCCAAGTCAAGACAGGCAAGTCCTGAATCAAGTTACAAGGTTAAGACTGACAAGTCCCGAGTCAAGTCCTGAGTCAAGTCCCAAGACAAGTCAGGCAAGTTCCGAGTCAAGTCCCGAGTCAAGTTTCAAGTCAAGTCCCAAGTCAAGACAGGAAAGTCCCAAGTCAAGACATGCAAGTCCTTAGTCAAATTCCAAGTCAAGACAGGCAAGTCCTGAGTCAAGTTACAAGTTTAAGACTGACAAGTCTCGAGTCAAGTCCCGAGTCAAGACAGGCAAGTTCCGAGTCATGTCCCGAGTCAAGTTTCAAGTCAAGTCCCAAGTCAAGACAGGAAAGTCCCAAGTGAAGACATGCAAGTCCTTAGTCAAATTCCAAGTCAAGACAAGCAAGTCCCAAGTCAAGACCAGCAAGTTCCGAGTCAAGTCCCGAGCCAAGTTTCAAGACAAGTCAGGCAAGTTCCGAGTCAAGTCCCGAGTCAAGTTTCAAGTCAAGTCCCAAGTCAAGACAGGAAAGTCCCAAGTGAAGACATGCAAGTCCTTAGTCAAATTCCAAGTCAAGACTGACAAGTCCTGAGTCAAGTCCCAAGTCAAGACAGACAAGTCCCGAGTCAAGTCCCAAGTCAAGACAGGCAATTCCGAGTCAAGTCCCGAGTCACGACTGACAAGTCCTGAGTCAAGTCTCAAGTCAAGACAGGAAAGGTCCCAAGTCAAGTCCCAAGTCAAGACAGGCAAGTCCCAAGTCAAGACAGGCAAGTCCTGAGTCAAGTTACAAGTTTAAGACTGACAAGTCCCGAGTCAAGTCCCAAGTCAAGTCCCAAGTCAAGACAGGCAAGTCCCAAGTCAAGTCCCAAGTCAAGACCCAAGTCAAGACAGGCAAGAGCCAAGTCAAGTCCCAAATCAAGTCCCAAATCAAGACAGGCAAGTTCCGAGTCAAATCCCAAGTCAAGTTTCAAGACAAGTCAGGCAAGTTCCGAGTCAAGTCCCGAGTCAAGTTTCAAGTCAAGTCCCAAGTCAAGACAGGAAAGTCCCAAGTGAAGACATGCAAGTCCTTAGTCAAATTCCAAGTCAAGACAGGCAAGTCCCGAGTCAAGTCCCAAGTCAAGACAGGCAATTCCGAGTCAAGTCCCGAGTCACGACTGACAAGTCCCGAGTCAAGTCTCAAGTCAAGACAGGAAAGGTCCCAAGTCAAGTCCCAAGTCAAGACAGGAAAGTCCCAAGTGAAGACATGCAAGTCCTTAGTCAAATTCAAAGTCAAGACAAGCAAGTCCCAAGTCAAGACCAGCAAGTTCCGAGTCAAGTCCCAAGTCAAGTTTCAAGACAAGTCAGGCAAGTTCCGAGTCAAGTCCCGAGTCAAGTTTCAAGTCAAGTCCCAAGTCAAGACAGGAAAGTCCCAAGTGAAGACATGCAAGTCCTTAGTCAAATTCCAAGTCAAGACAGGCAAGTCCCGAGTCAAGTCCCAAGTCAAGACAGGCAAAGTTCCCGAGTCAAGTCCCGAGTCAAGTTTCAAGTCAAGTCCCAAGTCAAGACAGGAAAGTCCCAAGTGAAGACATGCAAGTCCTTAGTCAAATTCCAAGTCAAGACTGACAAGTCCTGAGTCAAGTCCCAAGTCAAGACAGACAAGTCCCGAGTCAAGTCCCAAGTCAAGACAGGCAATTCCGAGTCAAGTCCCGAGTCACGACTGACAAGTCCTGAGTCAAGTCTCAAGTCAAGACAGGAAAGGTCCCAAGTCAAGTCCCAAGTCAAGACAGGCAAGTCCCAAGTCAAGACAGGCAAGTCCTGAGTCAAGTTACAAGTTTAAGACTGACAAGTCCCGAGTCAAGTCCCAAGTCAAGTCCCAAGTCAAGACAGGCAAGTCCCAAGTCAAGTCCCAAGTCAAGACCCAAGTCAAGACAGGCAAGAGCCAAGTCAAGTCCCAAATCAAGACCCAAGTCAAGACCAGCAAGTTCCGAGTCAAATCCCAAGTCAAGTTTCAAGACAAGTCAGGCAAGTTCCGAGTCAAGTCCCGAGTCAAGTTTCAAGTCAAGTCCCAAGTCAAGACAGGAAAGTCCCAAGTCAAGACATGCAAGTCCTTAGTCAAATTCCAAGTCAAGACTGACAAGTCCTGAGTCAAGTCCCAAGTCAAGACAGGCAAGTCCCGAGTCAAGTCCCAAGTCAAGACAGGCAATTCTGAGTCAAGTCCCGAGTCACGACTGACAAGTCCCGAGTCAAGTCTCAAGTCAAGACAGGAAAGGTCCCAAGTCAAGTCCCAAGTCAAGACAGGAAAGTCCCAAGTGAAGACATGCAAGTCCTTAGTCAAATTCCAAGTCAAGACAGGCAAGTTCCGAGTCAAGACAGGCAAGTCCTGAGTCAAGTTACAAGTTTAAGACTGACAAGTCCCGAGTCAAGTCCCAAGTCAAGACAGGCAAGTCCCAAGTCAAGACAGGCAAGTTCCGAGTCAAGACAGGCAAGTCCTGAGTCAAGTTACAAGTTTAAGACTGACAAGTCCCGACTCAAGTCCCAAGTCAAGACAGGCAAGTCCCAAGTAAAGTTCCAAGTCAAGACAGGCAAGTTCCGAGTCAAGTCCCAAGTCAAGACAGGCAAGTCCTGAGTCAAGTTACAAGTTTAAGACTGACAAGTCCCGAGTCAAATCCCAAGTCAAGACAGGCAAGTCCCAAGTCAAGACAGGCAAGTTCCGAGTCAAGACAGGCAAGTCCTGAGTCAAGTTACAAGTTTAAGACTGACAAGTCCCGACTCAAGTCCCAAGTCAAGACAGGCAAGTCCCAAGTAAAGTTCCAAGTCAAGACAGGCAAGTTCCGAGTCAAGTCCCAAGTCAAGACAGGCAAGTCCTGAGTCAAGTTACAAGTTTAAGACTGACAAGTCCCGAGTCAAATCCCAAGTCAAGACAGGCAAGTCCCAAGTAAAGTTCCAAGTCAAGACAGGCAAGTTCCGAGTCAAGTCCCAAGTCCTAAACTTTGAGTTTCAAGTCCTAAACAAGTCATTATGTGCTCTTCACTAAATATGACATTTTTAACAATTTTAACAACAGAGTAATAATATTACATTTAAACAAATCATGAATGCTTTTTAAAATGTGTATTTATAAGTGTGACTGAACTTCAGAGCATATAGCTGTATTACCCACAACAGAATTAACTTGTAGGTTTCTTTCTTGTTGTATTTAAATAACAGACTTTTTCATCCTTGGGCTTGGCGGGAAAGGTATCAAGTATTTTCAAGTCAAAAGTCAAAGTCCAGGTGAAGTCACAAGTCATTGGTGTTCAAGTCCAAGTCGAGTCTAAAGTCCACACCTCTGCCAGGAGGCATCACTCTGGTCAGAAAAAAAAACTAACATGAAAATGATGATCAAGATATCATTTTCATTCCCTGAAAGTTCACTTGTTGCTAAGCAATATTAAACCAGCATTTGCCAACTGACTGTTTCCTGGCAGTAATATTAACTTTGAGGCCTTTGGGCAGGAGAGCGACTAAAAACTTAATACATAATAATCTTTCCACAGTTTTAGAGTTTGATGTGAACTTTGTTATTTATTCATCTGTCGAGTGATTTCATAGTGTAATTTTATTGTGAAAGTGTGCACACTATGTGGGTGTTTGTATGGAGAGTACAATAGCTGAGCATGCGTGGGAGTTCGTTTCTGTTTTGGCTGCATCTATGTGTGTTTTTGTTTTTACTGGGTCACATGGAGACAAGTTGCTTGCACCCATGGTTAATATTGATATCAAGTAAATGATGATTTGAGTGTTTCTGAGCAGAACCTTCAGTTTAATCTTGTTAAAATCTTTATTATGGCTTGTTACACATACACACAGAAAGCATTCTAGCTTGGAGATTTATATTCAGCCTGCAAAGATCTAAAATCCAGTAAAAGCCTTTTGGCTCTCAACCAACGCACGTTGTGTTTTGTAGTTAACATTAAAATGTCTGGTACATCAAATTAGTGTCCGGGTGTCTGGACATTTAGCAGAGTAGATGAAATTAGAGAGCCTACATCCCAAAAAAGAACCTCAGAGAAAGACAAAAAGAAGCTCCTCCTCATCAGAAAGCCTTCATGGGGGTTTGCTGACTTAGCTTGAGAGAACGAAAACAGAGAGGGCGACATCTGAGTCACATTCAAAAACTATGTTCCAAACAAAGCTGCATGTTCAATGTCAAATACTCCAAATCTGTGGTAAAAAGATGAAGCAGGTGTTATTCTATATTTTTGTTATTGTCAACAAATCCCACAAAAAGACCAAAACCAACAACGTGTTAGTCTGTCTATGGCCCATTGGTTCCCACTGAAGACATAAATCTTTTAAAACGTCTCACTTCATATAGTAATTTCCTAAAACAGCTGCTCTCTGTAGTTTTTATCAGTCAAACAGGAGGAAATAGTGCATTTGTTGGGGATTATTTTCAGCGGCAGATGAATCCACATTTGGTGCTCTAGTGAGTATTTGGGGCAGCAGGATGGTGTGTGTGAGACTGAGTCCAAATAAACTCCAGTGTGTGTGTGTTCATGATGAGGAACATGTCAATACCAATAGTTTTTGGACAACAATGGAGCTGACTCAGAGGAAGAAGGTATATCAGGCTGTGATACACACACAACACTTGTTAGTTTTTTTTATGGGACAACAATAGATAATAAGAAAACATATAAAATCACCAACTTCGTCTTTACACCTCCAAAGATGATCAAATAAAAGTATGATCTGACACAAAGTTTGAATGACCTATTAGTACAAAGGGAAAAGATTATTTTTCATTTCAGTGTTACTCTAGCTCATTACTCTTGCCTCACTAGAGGACTGTGGTCACTGCTCGTGTAACTGAATCTACATGAGTAAGATTACATGTCCTCAGAACATCCTACATCCATAAATAAAAAGGTTTTGTTTTTGTTCACTGAACCTTCTTTTGAGCATCAGAAGACTGAAGAAACAGACCAGATTTCTATGAGAAAAACAACATTTCTATTTGTCTTAGTCGTCCCCAGTTGTCACTGAGTAGGGAGCGAGATCTCCACACGAGTTTCTGAGACAAATGAAGTGGATATCTTTCAAAGTTACAGCCTTTTTAATATAAAATTCCCTCTTTGGGTTTCCTTGCTGAGACGCAGTGGACGGACAGTAACAGAAAGTGTGAATTTCCTACTAACACGACTGTAATGTTGGAAGAAACACAGACTGTTGAAGCCTCGTATTAACTTCATATAAACAGAACGAGGACTGTGGATTCACTTCCATTAGAAACGTGTTAGAAATACATCTTTTTAATGTCCAGAGGGAGTGATTATAGCAAGCAAACATGTTCCAATGTTCATGTGGGCGTCTGATTATTGCTAAACTTACATAGACAAAGAAACGCCTGAACATAGTTATTATTAGATATATTTTTGCCAATTCTGAGCTTATTCAGTATCAAGTGTTATACATCATGTGATTCAGGGGAATCTACTCTTTCTTTCTGGTTCAGAGTAAAGTCACCATCATGCGTTACCTTTATGTGAGCATACCATATTTGACATAAAAAAACCAAAAAAACGCCCAGTGATAAAACTTGTGTTTTGTTAAACAACTCCATAGTCAACCTGGGAAGTTTTATTTTTTTAATGTGAAAAGTTGTATTCAGGTGTTTTGGAACTCCATGTGAAGTTTGGTGCAAATACACCTTTTCCTCAGTGAGTTACAGTTGTTTATTGGATATTTTCCTGGGCGGTTTTTCAGTAGACAATGTGACAATATATGCATTTTGGTGCTGTCTTTATATTTTGGTCAATATCACCTCTGACAGTAAATATCAGTGTATATCTTTGGAAAATAGACAACCTAATTATAAACGGTTCCAAAGGTATTTAATGTTTTGTAGAATATGTCCAGTGTAGCATCGATGCTTTGATGCATCTCTCATTTCTCTATAGGTAACCATGGTGAAGGAGAGTCTGCCCAGCTGGGTCCACCAGGACTCTGACGAGGGTCTCGTCCATGTGAACGTCGGAGGTCTGAAGAGGAGCCTCTGTTCCAGCACGCTGAAGAAATTCCCGGACACCAGACTGGGAAAACTGCTGGCATGTGATTCAGAGGAAGACATACTGCAGGTGGGTCAACTGGTTTTCACTGTTGCATCTCTCTCGTTGGATTTTGGTTCCCCAAATAAGGAGTTTGTAAACTTATATATACTATAAAATGTTCACTTCCTCTTTGTTTTATCATAATTCCCACCTTTCCTTTGCCCTTCGCTCCCTTCGCCTCTTCCTCGTTCCTGTAGGTGTGTGATGACTATGACGTGCAGCAGAAGGAGTTTTATTTTGACAGGAATCCCGGCCTGTTCCCTTATGTACTCCACTTTTACCAGACCGGCAAACTTCACATCATGGAGGAGCTGTGTGTCTTCTCCTTCAGGTCTGTCTCTCTAATGTTTCACCACCATCTTTCTGCCTCACAGACAAACTTTAACATCAGTTACGTTCATTTAAGTCACAATTTGTCACTGTAACATTAGTTTCTGTGAGTGAAAATGGTTAAATAATTAAGCTGCTTTCATACATGTTTGTCTATTGTTAATCTATTGTTTCAGTAACCTTCTTACGCAGCACAAGTTGGAACAAAAGCAGTTGCATTGTCAGTAAAGAGAAACATAAAAAAATAATGTTTTTTGCGTAAATCATGCAAATCAATCACCAGGAAGTGATGCTTTTCTGTAAGTGCTGTGTCCTGATGATGTGGATCATTTTGAAGTGATGAATTTGACTCAAAAGAGAGACTTTTGTGAACTACATGAGCTGCATTATTACTGGTGGATTTTAATTATTAAAACAATGTTTAGTTTGTTTGGCTGCACTGTAAACAGATACACCAGCTGCTCTTCTGCTCTTCTTCTGACAAAGCTGCCCAAGAAATGTGTGTGCTGTAGTATTTAACCACACTTGCTGTTACCATGTCAACCACGGGTGTTGCCAAATCAACCTGGACTTTAGAGATGTTAAGGATTACAACTTTAACGATGTATCTGCAACAATCCTGTCACGTTTACACAGAATCAACATGAAACTCTTCTATAACAGTGACCTACAAGTCTGACAGCTAAAAAGCCAGAAGCAGATAAATGATCCCAACAACTTTATAGATGTCATGTCTTAAAGGAGCTTTGCTTAAAAAGAGGGAATAAACAAATTCCTTCCATTTACGAGTGCATTTTCTCTCTGGTAATTTTGAAAGGACTGTGGGTGGAGCTTGGTGGGGTTGTCATACTGTCACTGGATAATTTAAAGCCCTGGTTTGAATTTTATTTGACATATGTTTCCCACACAGTCAGGAGATCGAGTACTGGGGCATCAATGAATTCTTCCTGGACAGTTGCTGCAGTTACCGTTACCACGACCGCAAGCTGGAGAGCAGCCGGCATCGCAGCTGGGACGATGAGAGCGACGTCAGCAGCATAGACACGTCTGTGGACGAGATATCTGACTTAAACAGGTAAAAAGACTGTGGAGCCCTTTGAAATCTGTAATTAAAGGATTGTCTGTAGCACTTTTCATTACAGCTTGGTAATAAGATGGTAAGAGTTTGATAATAAAGAGGTAATAATTAAGTAATACTATGTAATTACCAAATTAATAACTAGGTAATAACCCTGAATCAGGGCTGCAAAATGCTAAACTGCCTGTTCCTATCCTAATTTCATGGAAAATCTAATCTTTCTGATCTTACCATGAAATTAAATAGAAACAGGTAGTTTAGCATTTTGCAGCCCTGATTCAGGGTCATTACACAGAAACTACCACAGGTGTTTCTAGGTAACAAGTCGCAGCATTAAACATATAATTTGTGCAGAATTACCTTGAAACAAAGGGGGATGTTTGGAACATAAGGGAGGACGAGTTTCAGCAGTATAATGTGGTAATTACATATAGCTGCCTATATTATTGTGAAAACATCAACCTGTATTACCTCATTATTATCAGCTTATTACCCCATTAATGTCACCATATTATATTTTTATAATCCAGATATTGCACTGATATAATCCTTTTATTGTTAGCAGGTTACCATATTGTTACCATACTATTAATATACTATTACTCGTTGCTATCTTTAAATGTGTTTTCTCTTTATTGCTCTTTGTTTTTGGCCCCTTATTACCCCGTTACATACATTTCTGTCTAATATATATACCCATTGTTAATACCAAGCTATTACCTGGTTATTACTTTGGTAATTACATGGCATTACTTAATTATTACCTCTTTATTATCAAACTATTACCCCACTATTACCATGTTATTACAGAGCTGTAATGTAAAGTGCAACCGGATTATCAGTAATCAGTAGTCCTACTCACATTCCTCTGTTTCTTCCTCTTTCTGTTAATCGTTAACGTCGTCCTTCATCCTCACAGAGACATGCAGCATTTCCAGCAGGTGCGTTATGGGAACATCAGGAAGTGTCTGTGGCTGACGCTGGAGAACCCGGGATACTCCATCCCCAGCAAGCTCTTCAGCTTGCTCTCCATCGTGGTGGTGCTCACATCCATCGCCACCATGTGTATTAACAGCATCCCAGAGTATCAGGTTGGTACGGAGAGATTACGAAGCCAAACAAAACTGCATACAGATAATGTGTGAGGTGAAATGGACAGGTACATGCCAGTGTTTTAAATACAACAGGAAGCTAGTTATTGTATATAGTCCATTGATTTGGGCTCATGGAGCTCATGGAGGCAATTGAGGTACTTCACCCTTATTAGCGCCTGACTGCTGCAATTTGCGTCAAAGATCCTGCTGCTTCTCAGAGCCATATCTCAGTCAAATCTGAACACACAGACACAATACACATATATTTAGATTCTTTGTGACTTACATTTTCTGAGGATATCATCAGGATATCATCTCTGATGTTCATTGATGTCCAACATCCATAAATCCACTTAGAAATTATAGGAAAAAATGCTTCTTATAACTCCAGAACTTGCCTGAGAAACATTATGTTTTTACGGTTTCTTCAGTATCAAAGTAATCCAGTGATAGTTGTCTGTACATCCATGTGTACACTGCAAAGAGGAGCTGCAGGTAGCTAATTCGGCATATGTATAATGGTGCCAATTTGCCAAAATGAGTAGGGATGATGGGGGAAGTTTTCTGAGGGAAGTGTCAGACTTTGAAAATCACTGGTTTCAATGATGCGACTCTCTGATTATCTCTCAGGACTCATAAACTATTTACACAAAAACATTATAACAAAGCAGATCACCTGCTGTGTTTATCCAGTTTGAAACTTGGAGGTAAAACAACACCAACAACAGCCCAGTCAGAGGTGCATTAGTCCAATCAGGTGCAGGAAGAGTCGTCCCAGACGTTTCAATGCCAGCTGGGTGGAAAGTTTATGAATTTAAAAAAGGTTAAAAAACAAAACGTATCATTGAAAACACCTGTAGACGTGATCACTAATCTTTCTCCTGTTTTCTCTCAGACGTTTGACGATGAAGGGAAGTTGATTGAGGACACGACCATGCAGGCTCTGGAGGTGTTCTGCACCTGCTGGTTCACCTTCGAGGTGAGGAGATAAAAACAAGGCATGGTGTGTACCGGTGTGCTGGTGAAGTGCACAAAGACATCAATGAAAACAGAAGAGACTTGCCATTGAAAAACAAATGCTGAGTATGTTTTCTTCCTTCGAGGTGGTGATGCGGCTGCTGCTTGCACCGAACAAGAAGAAGTTCTTTCATCACCCTCTGAACATCATCGACGTGGTCTCTGTAGCTCCCATCTACATCACCCTGGTCTTTGACTTGACTGTGGGATCAGAGTCTGAACTGGGAGACCTGGGACGACTCATACAGGTTTAGATTTTTTTTATTTGGTAATGTAGGTAAATTAAATGTATGAATGTTAAGTTTAACACTCTCAGAGGTTTTACTTCTTGTTCAGTTACAATTAATAGTGGCTTTAAGATATATATATATATATATATATATATATATGATATGCTAGGAGCATATATATATAGTTGTTAAGCTTTTCATTAAAGCATAGATATAGCTGTGTAATATTACTGAGTCAGTCTGCTATTTAAAGTCACAGATACAGAAAAGCAGTAAACGGTAACAAAAAACAAGTGTGTCCCACGTCAGAACAATACCAACACACAGTGCACTAAACCCACACTTGATACGGACTTTTCCTAATACTGCTTAGAGGCGGTATTCAGAGCTAAGTGTATCCCACCATTCACCACATCAATCAATCAATCAATCAATTAATCAAGTTCATTTGTCATGTATAATCATATAAGGAAGCCTGACACCAGCAGACCAATTCACAAATGTGAATTAGTCTGGAACGTCTCAGTTCATTTTCGATTTCCAACGGGCGCAGATCCAAAATGTCTCTGGACGCAGCTGGACAGACCTACAACCAATCAGAGTGACGAAGCGTGTGACGTAGATCTGACTGAACCCTGTCTGAAGTACGACAAACACGTCTTTCTTATCAACAGAAGCTTTAAGTGCAGCTGTTTGTTCTTCTTTTAGAGAAAATATACCGTCCAGTTCGTTTAATACTGACGAGCAGATTCAGAACGTTCCACAGCAGCAGCCATCTTGGTTGTTTAAGAAAAAGCCTCAACGGCTCCTCTGTACAGTCATCGTATCAAACCCGCCCCATGTGAGATAAACGGCTGTGACTGGTCAGCTGGAAATCTGTCTGAATGGGAGGGGGACCAGACGTTCCTGCAGAGCAAATAAAACATGAGCTCGCAGGCTACACATCAGGTATAATCACAGTGACATTCTTGGGAAATGTAGGAAAATGTGCCATTATCTCTTCATTACCACGTGACCACAGTAGCAGCTGTGTAGCCAAAGTTATATACTGTTTGCACTCTTTTTAAAAGTTTAAAAGACACAGGGATTGAAATTTATAATGCATCT